>VMBQ01000214.1:43713-69766 GCA_007657795.1 Dreissena rostriformis
TACTGGGCTGAGCCATATAAATATAGGGACTTTGCAGAGTGGGTGCGTTGCTTAAATAAAAATCTAATTGTTTAAAAATATCTTTGCATGGTTAAAAACTGTGCGAAAAAGCGTTATAAACGCATAATAGTGAAAAAAACTCGACGTTGAGAGAAACTATATTTTCCTAACTTCACGGAAGAAGAGGCTTTACCATTCGTTGTCCGTTGTTTTAAAGCATGGCTCCGATTGGCCGAAATTGCTTAGTTAAAAAAGACAAGTAGGTCAATCCGTTTTCTGATGCAAAATTCGATTTCGCATCTGAAAACGGCTTGACCTACATACAAGGGCGTTGTCAATATAAGCCGACGCCGATTGGTCCAATATAAACATCGACCAATTAGCGTCAACCCACACTGCCAACGCCCTTGTATCTATGGACAATGGAAAGAAACACATGACATACACTTTATCAATAAAATGTTACTTATTTAATTATTATTACTATTACTATTGTTATTATTATTATTATGATTATTAATATTACTACTACTACTTCTATTTTGTGTATTATGTATATGCTATTATCTATTTTGAGGGTTTGCTGTTGTTTGTGAATAAAAAGATAGATAGAAAGAGAGAGCGTGGCCGCTAGAGTGGTAACAAGGTTTTTGTATGATTTGACCAGGTGACCTAGTTTTTGGACACACATGACCCAAATTTGAACTCATTACAGATTGTGTCAAGATTAAAATTCTTACCAGGTTTCATCAATATTGAAACATTAATGTAGCCTCTTGAGTAGTAACAAGTCTTTTTTTTAAAGATTTGAACTGGTTTCCTAGTTTTTGGACACACATGACCCAGATTCAAATTCGGCCTATATATTATAAATATTAACATTCTGATAATGTTTCATCAAGATTGAGTCATAAATGTAGCCTCTAGAGTGGTTACAAGGTTTAACTAAGATATGACCTGGTTAACTAGCTTTAAGTTTCAGCAAGATTGAGTCAGAAATGTGGCTTCTAGAGTGGTAACAGGGTTTTACCTTAGATCTACCTTGGTGACCTATTTTAGGGTAAATTTGACCCAGTTTCAAAATCGGCCTAGATAAAGTCAAGATAAAGTTCCATCAAGATTTGATGAAAAATGTGGCCACTTGAGTTCAAAGCCTTATGTCAGATGTCTTGCATCTTGTGTTTTCTGTTGCCAAAACAGAAAACACACGATGCACGACATCTGACATAAGGCTACAATAACTCACCATCAGCCCTTCATGCTCGATTGAACTAAAACTATGGAGAAAGGGGGTTATCCTAAACATGTTATAGGATTAATCGATACATAATATTAAAATCTTAATTTCTAAAGTATACTTAATATTTTACAATTATCAGATTAAACAACAAAATGAAATGATATTAAATGCATGTAATATGAAAACTGGGAATATTTTTTATTTTCCGAGTAAGAAACTAAAGCTATAAGCTGTTTTTAGTTTGTTTGTTTTTTCTAGGCCCTACCTTCCAAAAATACTGTTTTCAGACACCCAACACTGATTCGCTGAAACATCATGGATGGGGGATGAATCACCTTGAATTTCCTTGAAACTGAAATACAACTTAATAAATTAAACGGTATTTCCATTTTGCAAAAGAAATTAAATAACATAACAGAACACTGATCATTGAGCCTATTAATTTCATATTAAATATTATTTGCTTTTGCAACAATTGAGGTGAAAATTATGCTTGTATTGACTGGTAGATGAGTTGAACATTGAATATGACGTGATATTCACCAATAGCATGTAATATTTGTAAAATTAACTAATTAATCTCATCATATTCTATGCAACACATATCATCAAGTGCGGTATTATAGGAATACCGTAAGTTATATACAGAAATTCTTATATATGTTTTCATGATGTAGCTTTTTTCCGATGCAAGCAGTTAAACAAATGTCAATACAGATACTGGTATCTGAAATGGAAAAGTTGAACAACTTCTAAGCAACATGTTTAAAATTGCAATATCACACACAAAACGGTTCACATAAATAATAAATGAGTGTAACTGTTGCACAGCAAACGGTTATTTACCTGGTATTTTATTGGCCAGCAGCTGGTATATTAATTTAACATTGGTGAAAACAAACTTCTGACAACACTCCCATGGTATGTAATGCAATGATATACTAAAACTGTATACGTATGAGCTGCATTCCAGGAAAACTGGGCTTAGTGCAGTGTCATTCCAGATTAGCCTGTGCAATCAGGGCAACACTATCCGCTTTTATGAATTTTTCATTTAAAGGAGGTCTCTTCTAAATGAAAATCCAGTGTAGACGGAAAGTGTTGTGCCTGATATGTCAATGAGGACTGCATAGGCTAACCTGGAACGAAACTTTAAGCACATGCATCAGAGTGTGGCTCAAATTATGGCTTTTGATGGAGAAGCCATCTCCAATATTTTATTAAAATAAGACAGAACAAAACTCAATCATAGAGTTCTATATCAGATACAACAGTTTTACACTCATACCTAATTTTCCACCTGTTTTATCATGTGTGTCCTCCTGCAGATTGTCAAAGGTGTCTAACTTTGCTGGACTGCTCAGCCATCTTGGAGTGTGTTTACAGGCTGGCTGAATGAGGATGATAAGGTTGGCAAGGCTGGTTTCCAATGGCAACACTGGTATAGTGACCCGTACTGGCTTATGGTAGAATCTCTTGTCACATGAAAATGTTGATTCCAGTGACTAAAATAAAACAATTACTTATATTAGTTTAAATAATTGTATTCAGATGGAACATTTCACAATTTCTGATTTAGCATTCCCTTTAAGTACAAAGCTTAATGGCTGAAAGGGGAAGTTGTTAAATAAAAAAAAGGAGCTTGGAATTGACATACAAGTTTTAAATGCACACAACAAACTATATATTTGAAGCAAATGTATTTTTAAACCACTATGTAATATATCCATAAGCTTTTTCACTTTGAAATCACAAAAACACATTATTATGCTTTGCATAACAATATTGAAAATCAAATACGTATACATGTATGTAATGGGGTTTCCCTGTGGAAATCTGTGTTTTTGCGTCTTGCTTTATCAGGTGGGTAAGTATAAATTTAACACATGTTGTTTTTTTTCACCGATTTTAATTTTTAAAGGTTAAACAATCGTCACTATCTTTCTATCAATTTAATTATGTGTTATTTTAAGTGTCGCAGATCTTTGCACATGGAACAATATCATTGAACATCAAGAACCAATTTACAGGCTCTCATTCAGTCCCAGAGTAGGCAACTGCCTATGGGCCCGCGACTTTAAGGGGCCCCATGAGACCGTGACGAAAGAAATTAAATACATTAATATACAGACTACAGTGATTGTTTTCTTAATCTAATAATTATAATGCTGTATTGGCATTACGGTATTAATAACGACATTTTATACCTATGAAAGGACATTGTCACATTATATTTCTTGCCAGTCTTGGCACTGGTAGGCTAATTGAAAGGAGTAAAATAGGTGTTCTAGAAGGCAAGAGGCCGACTAAGGGCCTGGGGCATGGGCCCCAAAAGTTTCAATGCCTATTAGCTGAAATAATTTGCGTTCAGAATAAATCTGAACGCTGAAACTCCTGTCTGTAAAAACCATAACGAAAAATAAATACAATACTATTATGGGAATTACAGTATTTACAAGACTAGTGTATATATCTAAAATCTACCTGTTGTTTGAAAAATATGAACTTAGATCACAAAAATTACCTGTATTTCCTTCGAAATCAGAGACATGGAACGATCATTTTCTCAAAGGCAACCATTTTGGCATTTTTTATCAAATAAATTAGTTTCAGTGGGATCGATGATCGGTACCATAGCTATTTCGTACCTATTAATTTTGGGGTATCAACTATTATTAGTATTGTAAAAGCTAGTTATAATTCTTCTTTTGCTTCTTCTTCTTCTTTATATGATTATTATTTCCAATTTCATTTCTTACTGTTTTGCGCATATCGCACACTTAAATTTTGTTTTGTTCGAGCTCAGTTACAAACATAGTTGAATTTAACCTCACATTCAGCAAGGGAGATAACATGAACCTTTACTACAAGGATTTATATTGGATGAAACAATATCAAAATATAGTTTATTAACAGGTAATTTTGCTCAATATATACTATTTAAGCAACGTTCTTTCATAATAGTCACAAATATGTGTGTATTAAAATTCAGGTGCGATGCGACCGAAATTCGTGTCGGAGCTCTCGCTATTAAAAAGATAGAGTGGACTATTGACGCCAAGAGTCTGCCAAAGCAAAAATCATCAAAAGACTCTATGGCGGCAATTTATATTGACTAAATGCCTATGGGCCTCCACGGTGCTAATCCGGCACTGAACTAACTGTATCAGCAAAATAATAATATTTTTATGTAAATTGCTGGGTCGATTTAAAATCATTAGAATGAATCAATTTTTTACATTACTTCAGCTTGTTTTTCTTCAAATATAACTTTAATAAGTACTTTAAGAAAATTCATGAATATGAGCAGTGTTTTTCAGGTTATAGCTTAGACGTATAGGATCAGAATCATGTGTAATACAATCTTATTATTCAGACAATGTTTTATAATTTGTCTGAACTGGATTGCACTTGCATGTGAGGAAATATCTATCGTCAGAGATTATAAGGCATGTGCCAAGCTAGACCAAAATAAATTACAAATAAAAAATTCTATCAATTTTATTTGAATTTCTGATACAACGTATAACTACCTGTTCGTTTAGTTTTTCTTAATGAATGCTGCGACCTTTTATGAATACATAATTGATACGCAAGCGACCTCGAGGGTCAGTGGCTGGGAGTTGGACTATTGCAACTAGTGAACTACCTGTTCGTTTTGATGTTCCGACTCTTCATGTTGACTGGCGGTTACATGACACGTCAGACATTCTGTTGATGAATGCAGTGCAATACTGGGACGCTTTTTCAAAGGAACAACCTTGTATTTAACATCCACCCCATGGTTCAATTGACGTTTTATTGAAGTGTTGATATTTTCCAACAGGGGGCTGCGTCCCGGCGGATGAGCATTTTTCAGCCTTTTAACAGTTTCATTAGAAAGTTTTAATTTCACAAGCAGTGTGACCTGTTGTCCAATTAAATAGTGTTCAATTTCATCCGTTTTTGTTTCAATAAATTTATTTCCCGAGTTGTATCGTCCAAAGATTACCTCCGAACTGTCAAAATTGACAATCTCTCCCGCCATATTATTAGCGCTGTAATTTACTCAAGTTGGAACATTCGCAAGTTATGGTTACAAAACACTTACCCAAATACTTAAACAAGAACGTTGATCAATAAAGAATTCAGTTTATCTATAGATGGGTGTAATTCTATTGTCAATCATATATATTTAACAGACATTGTGAAGAATTTCCCAACGAATGTTTCAAACGTTTGATCCTGCTTAGGCTTGTAATTCAATAAATTATTATTATTCAATGATCAAACTGTTTGGAAACTAAAGGGTTTGAAAAATAGTGAACCAAAATCGAATTTGAATCTTTTGATTAAATACTTTGGTGAGAAATCTTTTATTGTAAACAATATTTCAAAGGAAGAATTTTATTATTATTATGAAATGAATGTAAATGGTGCAAATGTTTGCAGTGCAAAGGGCAAAACAATATTAACAATAATAAATCTTCCTCACAATTTACGCATTATCATTCTAAACATGCATAATACGTAGAAACGGTGATATAAAACATCACAATTTATAAAAGCTCAAATGTGCATTGGCGCCAACTCATGTTCTTAGTGCCACCCATTGGCTTTGGCTCCACATCTTTTGGAAAAATGCGTAAATTGCTCAGATCGACCATTAGCCAATGTTTGTGTTAATCTTCCAAATATGAAAGAAACCTCTTGATGTAATTACTGATATAATTGGGTGAAAATTTCCTCTTTACATGAGCAAAATCATCGATTCTCTGTTTCAACTTCTACAGTATCAAAATATATAAAGGTCCTCCGTAATATAAATGGGTTGTGATTATATTTCTTTTCATTTGTGGGTGAATTAATTTAATATTCGCTGAATCGCTCTAGATTGCCCGTTTTTTAAACGCAGACGAAATTTGTTGAACAAAATAGAACTCGCCCTCTAGATTTCTCCATCACTTTTTAAAATTGTCCGGTCCTTAATTGGAGCCACCTATGAAGTATCACTGGCTCGTTTATTCATGCATCTCCATACAGATAGGCGCAAGTGAATAACGGCCGTTCAGAATGGAACTCTTGCAATGTTTGCATAACTTCCAAGCCTTGTTTAACACGCGTGTGACATTTGACCTCGTAAAAGTGACATGACTTGGGCGTCACATACCTTCTCCAGATGGTGGACTCTTGGACATTTGTTATTTCCCCCACTATAGTAGTGGGGGACATATTGTTTTTGCCCTGTCTGTTGGTTGGTCTGTTGGTTTGCGCCAACTTAAACATTGGCCATAACTTTTGCAATATTTAACATAGCAACTTGATACTTGGCATGCATGTGTATCTAATGGAGCTGCACATTTTGAGTGCTGAAAGGTCAAGGTCATCCTTCAAGGTCAAAGTTCAATTATATGGGTCAAAATCGCTCGTTTTGGCCATAACTTCTGCAATATTCAACATAGCAACTTGGTATTTGGCATGCATGTGTATCTCNATTTTTTGTTAAAGAGGTATATGTAGACATAACCCTGATTTTTTCTATAGATTATAAGGCAGTGAGCAATTGGCACTAAACCAAATTTTCAATGATAAACCAATTAATAAAAAGTGCAACAAAAAGCATAGCATTTAGGCTACCGGTACTTACACAAAAAATTAAGCGCAATTCTATAATTCAAAGTAAAGTTATAGTGAAACAATTTGTCTATGTTTAGTAAGCGAAATACACCTAACTGGTTCCATATACATTAGAATATAAGAGTTGCACGCTAGATAGATTGCATAGTGAACGACATAGTCCGTACATACAGCAATTTGGCCTCTAAGTATGACATTGACCTTTGAGGATGAAGCTGGTGGTTCATACGACAAGCAGTCTCCTCGTGGTGGGCATTTGTGACAATTAATATTCAGGAGTTGTCGGAGAACAGTGCACTACTTTTTGTTCTTGACAAATAATCTTGGAAATTGATGCCATCAAGGCAAGATTTATTTCTGCAAAATATCCACAGAGACACCTAAATCTGCAATCCGCGCAAAACATCGAGTTATATAATATATATACTTAAGTGGCGGTGACATTGAACCAATCAGCCCAAAAGCAATCTAAAATGAAGTTTTGATACAAAGTATCTATCCTTTCTGTTTGGTGCAGATGTCTGAACTTCCATGGAATTTTACACACTAAACTCTGGGACGGCTTGTTTATAAAGTCACTGGCCACATTGTAAACATTGTCCGCAATAAAAACACACGGAACAACTTCATAAAAAGGCAAACTTTTATTTACACAATGACAAAGAGAAGACATTCAAACAGTGGAATGAAGGACACCATCCTTGGTCAGAAATCTCACAGAATTTAGCATCCATATCAGAACCATTAACAAATATTTCAAGGAAATTTTACTCAATAAAAAGTTCGGGATTGTTTTTAAAAAAAAATACCATTTTCCTCTATGTGGTTGTTTTATAATTTTAAAAAGATAATTGTTATTTGTTTATATTTGACCAAGGATGGCACATAATAATGGAGGAAGAAAACACATACACATGACACGAGACAAAATGAACCAATACTGTTTTCCAATTAAACAGTGCATATACACTTGGATATTGTCAATAACATAAATCAATTGTTGTTAGTTTTTTTATTAAGGATCTAATGACTAGTTCATCCACAATACAAGTGCTTATATTTTATTTATCTTAAATTGTTAAATAAAAACCAATAATTTCTACATTATACATATATATATTAAACTTGAGTTAATTATTTCAAAATAGTTCCAAATAATAGATCTTCCAAAAGAAAAAATTCACATACATTTTTCATTTCACAACCATGTGTATTTAGGTATTTACAAATGAAATCCAATAGAATAAAAAACGTAATTACATTCTTTTAACATTAACATACGGTTAATAAATAAATAACTTGACAGCTGCACCGAAAGGGCTGGACATAGAGGTTATATACACAAGGCAATGACATGTGTGTCGTGTTCTGAGAAAACTGGACAAAATGCATGTGCGTAAAGTGTCATCCCAGATTAGCCTGTGCAGTCGGCACAGGCTTATCAGGGACAACACTTTCCGCCTAAACTGGATTTTCGCTAAGAATTGACATCATGTAAACAAAAAATTCCATAAAAGCGGAAATTGTCGTCCCTGATTAGCCTGTGCGGACTGCACAGGCTAATCTGGGATGACAATTTACACACAAGCATTATGTTCAGTTTTCTCAGAACGCGACACATGTATTGACACACAATAGAAACTACAATTAGGCAAATAAAGTTTTGGTTTCTGGTTGCAAATCCAAATTTCTAAGGTCAGAAGTATGTTTTTTGTTTTATTTGGTGTAAAGAAGTTTTAAGGATATTTATTGGACAAGACGTTTTAGCAGTTTTCATTTTATATCATTATGAAATTAAGAACTATTCAATCAAAAACGACATTACGCATGAAAAAAGTATGATGTATTGATTTGTGCTAGCAGACACCTAACTTCTTTTTTAATTTTCGCCTCAGAAACATGTCTCTGCAACACAGATTTTTTTTTTTAAAGTCTGACAACTTGATTTTCGTATAAAAGGCAAAGGAGATTAAATTACTTGTCACAGTTTAAATGTTAATGACTTTGAGATGTGAAGCAATGATATGAAACGATGGGGATAATGATAAATGAATGATACGAGTAGATGATCCCATATATACTCCTGACTACAATCATTCCAGTGACTTGTGAATGTCTAATGGTGCCTGGTGTGTGATGCGTACCAGCTACACATGGGTGTCTATATACACTGGTTAAAGAGATCATTTGGAAAACTGCAAAAAACTCGTTGATTACATGGATGAAAACTCTGGCTAAAACCAACAGCTAAAATCGGATAAACCACTAGACACCATAGCCCATTAATTGAGTCGCGTTTTGAGAAAACTGGGCATAATGCATAAGCGTAAAGTGTCGTCCCGGATTAGCCTTTGCAGTCTGCAAAGGCTTATCAGGGACAGCACTTTCCGCCTAAACTGGATTTTTGCTAAAAACTTCCTTTTAACAAAAATGTCAGAAAAAAAGGAAAGTGTTGTCCCTGATTAGCCTGTGCGGACTGCACAGGCTTATCTGGCACGACACTTTACGCACACACATTATGCCCAGTTTTCTCAAAATGCGACTCAATTTTAAAACTGTACAACTTAATGATGAATGTAAAATGGAGACTATAAAATAAAGATATAAATGCATTTAAACTAAGTCATCTACATTTACACATCACTCAATTAAAAATATTTGCTTTATACTTTTCTTTTTATATCCTCAAGTGAATACATTTGCCCAAAAATGATACTTTGAAGAAAGATAAGTTTATTCGTGTCATTTCATGTAAAATGAAGAGTATGTACATTAAATATGCATAAAATGTATAATATAAAAATATACACAACAATAAAAACATCGAAAAATGTACATCTACAATATCAGAAGTAAAATACGCAGTTAACCTCTAATTTCATATATTTTGGATGAAGACAGTTTAATTTATGCTAAAAGTACTCTTCCACAATATTAAAAAAATATTATTCGCCAAAATGTACTAGGCAAATTTCCTAACTGTCAATGTATATGTTAAAGCAGAAACATCAAAATGGGTCAAAATGAAATTAGGAACCATCAATTTTACAATTTTTTTTTACAAAAAATAGAATAATGTCAGAAATTTCATTGGTATTTTTTTTTTATGAAAACAAGGTACGTTGGGATAAAATTAAACGTGCATTTTGAGATTTGCCTTCTACATTTGTTCAAAATGAACAGGTCAAAATTTGGTACAAACTGTGCTAATAAATGCCATGATTGCTGCCATAAGACTACGACATGATTACTAAACACATCAGGTAAGGGAGAACACATTTCTGTGGCTGAAAGACTTGGAGACTGGGCCAACATTCCCTCTCTCATCATACGAGCTGGCTGTCTGACAGAGCAGGGATCCTAGCAACCTCGTAGAACACTCTGAAACATGAACAGAAAAATATTTGAGCCTCTTTCTGGGAAAACTGGGCAGAATGCATGTGCGTTAAGTGTCGTCTCAGATTAGCCTGTGCAGTATGCACAGGCTACTCTGAGACAACTCTATACTGCACAGGCTTTGAAAAAAGAAATCCTTTCAGCTAATTGAGATGTTTCCATCAAAATACTTAAATGCTGAATATCTGTCCGAGTAGCCAATAAGTTATTTTATAGACAAAAAATCGATTGCAATTTTGGCTACTTGAAGCGCTAACAGAGATATAGTGAGCTTCTTTCCGCGAAAACTATGCTTCAATCATGTGTGTAAAGTGTTGTCCTAGATAAGTCTTTGCAGTTCGCACAGGCTAATCAGGGACGACATGTTCTGCTTTTATGTTTTTTTTTTGTTAAAGCGGAATGTGTGGTCCCATTCTGCACAGGCTTATCTGGAATGACACTTTCACACATGCATTAAGCCCTGTTTTTCCAGAATGACGTTCAGCTGGTTTCAAGCTAGACCCTCAGTTCATTATAAAAGCCAGTAAAGTAAGTCAATGCAGAAGACAAAGCACAGTTCAGCTTACTTGTGTGAGTATTTGGAGCGAATGGTGGTGAGTTGTTTGGGCGGGTTCTTGATGTAGTTGTTGAGGCGCTGAGCCAGTGGTAGCAGCTCGCTCTCCTCATAGCCTGTGTAGTACACCAGGGTTTTCGTCTGAAACACAACACTTCATAGCATGATAACCAATTCAAACATGAAAATTCGTTGAATTGATTTCCCCCACCAATTTCAAAAGTTTGTGACAGACAGACATTCTCCAAATCAACGCTAATTCTATATAACTCGGCCTTTGGCTGGGGATAATAATGCTATGCAGTGAACAAGTGGAAAACCAATCTCATTGAGATGGTTGTGGCACGTGAACATCGTCTATATATGGTGGTCATTTGCACCATGTTATATCCAAGTAATGCACCACAAATTTATTAACCCCCCCCCCCAAAATATAAACACACACACAGGGATAACACTATATGCCCCATTATGGTGGTGGTGTACAAACACATAGTTCAAGCGCATCAAGTGCTTACCCATTCTCCAATGTTCTTCATTCGCAGTGCCAGCAGTAGACTGGCTGCAGCCATCTCCGAGTCTCGCAGCTGTATGAAGTCATACTCCATGAGGGACATCTCCAGGATGTAGCGGCCCAGGGTGAGGGTCTCCATGCTGGAGCGCGCGCACTGGGTATAGGGATACAAGGAGGCATTTAATACTAACAACTCTGGTATAAAACTTTAAATGATTAAGTCCTCCACATGACTGACAATGATTGAATTATAAAACAGCCTGCTTACAAGAGAATTTGCCCAGACATTAAATTTTAAATCCACTTGTCCAGTCGGACTTGTGCCCTAAAATTTCACATTAAAAAAAAATCAGATTTTGCTATGTTCAGGTTACACACTAATGAGGTATTTACAACATTGTCATTGCTATGGCTAAGTTAAGTTTCAAAATAATTTAGGCTATTGCACCCACCATGTGGACCAGTTTTGTAATGACCCATAACTGTTTTAAATCAATGTGTTATAATAGATAAACACGGATGACACATGCAGGTGACATCAAACTGGTACAGATATTATTATTATTAATTTAGAACAAGAACAGTTTAGAGTGAATAAATCACAACATTACAGAGGAAAACAGGATCTGTATTCAATAGCTGCAATATTAGTTTTTTCCATCATTTACATACATGTACAGGATTAAGTCTTCGAAAAGATGTGGGACCAATTCTTTTTTAATAAATATAAGACCCACTCAAAATGTGCCAGTCTTGTCTGTCGGTTCTCAGGCTGTGTGATGAGTACCCACCTTCGCGTATCTCCTAAGGAAGCGGTATGAGAGGGGCATGCCGATGTCAAAGCCAATGGCCTTGAGGAGGCAGCGTTCCATGTCCAGGAACTCCTTCTTCTTGTAGGCGTCATCACAGATGTAGAGGAAGTCTTCCACCAGCGGAGGACACCGCTCCTGTACATTAAATATAAAACAGTTATAGAATGGAAATCGGCAAGCCTCGCCGTTATATTATTCTAAGCCTTCCCGATATATTACAAAAATATCAGACATAAATCGTTTTTTTTCTCTATATGTCATCTAGACACATGGATTTTAGTTATTAATTGGGTAGTTGAGGGCACACATTTGCACACAAAGTTTTTTTTTGTCATTTAACTGATTGTAAGTAAATGGTGAACAGTACTGGACATGCTGTGGGAAGTAAAAACAATGTTATTGCATTGAAACTGCAATCGTGACAATACTGCTAAGTCATAGCTTTTAACCTTTCCTGCTCAGGGGCAAAGTGAAAATGGCTAAATGCAACCAGCATAAAACTATAACAGCCTGCGAGTAACTCCCGGTGAGTTCAAGTTTTATGCTTTTTGCTGCTTGTACATATCTAAGGGTTGGAAAAGGAGGCTTTAAAACTTGAATCTATTAAGAAAGCTCTAACATTTACTTTGATTTTCTAAGGGACTACGAACACGTCAAAATGGGTATCTGAGTGGTAACAGGTTAAACACAACAATGTCCACTCACGTCAAACTTGGCAGCGATGAAGAGAGACGCAGCTCCGACAAGCTGCAGGGCCTCCTTTGGTGTGACTACCCGGCTCACGTACATGTCCACCAGCTTGACGGCCAGGTAGAGGGTCTCGTGGTTGAGCTCAAAGTTCTCCTGTACCTCCACCAGCCAGTCCACCAGGATGGCTCGCATGCTGGACGTCAGGTGCTTCTGGCTTGTCATGTAGCTGTCTACCTTGAACTGCGTCTGTGGGATAATATATGTACGAGTCTGGATCTGGGAAAACTGGGTTTAATGCATGTGTGTAAAGTGTCATCCCAGATTAGCCTATGCAGTCTGCATAGTCTAATCAGGGATGACACTTTCCGCTTTTTTGGAATTTTTCGTTTCAATAGTCTCTTTTTAGATGGAAAGTGTCATCCCTGATTAGCACATGCTAATTTGGGACAACGCTTTACGCACATGTTAACCTGAAAACCGATGAATTTAAATATTTCAAATGACAGACAGAATGCGTACCTCTCTCTCCTTGTAGTACTTGAAGATGTCAAACGCATACAGTGCCACCTGTACTGGGTCCCCCAGGTTCTCTGTGTCCACATCGTCCACATCCGCTGGGACCTTTGTTTGTTCCTGGGTATCATCCTCCACTGGCACCAGATTCTCCAACCCCTGACAGCTGTAACACAACATAAGGACTGAGAACATGGCTGGAACTAGCGGTAGATGTTATAGATGGGACTAGTTCCATATTCCATTTTTGAACAAATAAATGTAAATTACAATGAATAGTAATGTGAGTGTGTTGTTTTGTATTTATTATATCACAAGTCAACAAATGTATATAAAAGTCATCATCCACTAAGTCTTTAACACACATGTTCATCAAAAATAGCAAATTTGAAATTAACAGCAATAAGTATCAGAGCTCCAGGTAAGGATTTAGTTTAAAGGGTATTTTACCTCCTGATATTATTGTTGAAGCGTATTTTACTCCTTTGTTTCAGCCATAAAGGGTAGTTATGAATACTGAAGGGGTATTTTCCATTTCCATTGAAAACTGACAAAGAGCATGGCGTGTTAAATCTAGAAATATTATTATTTGTTATTAATATTAATGAATGCAAACAGAATGCATTAAAAATGATTATATGATCAGACTTTCTTAAAAATATTCCCACAGGAGCCGCTGGTCGCTTAAAACGTCCCTTTTTTGATCCCAAACATGACTTGGCGCCATTTCGAATATAACCTTATTTTGATTGACTGACGTTTGATTCAAAGGTTAACTTACACTAAAATCTTAACTGGATTATTGGCTAAACCAGTTACGCACTTTAATCGATTAAAAATATGTACCAAGATTTGTATTGCATAATGTAGTAATTGTTACGTACTAAGCCGATTTTTTTTTTTTTTTTTTTTTCAATGTGTTTTTNTTTTTTTTTTTTCTCAATGTGTTAATACGCAGATACGCATCTTATCTGGAGCTCTGATAAGTATAACAGTATCGGAACCTACTGTATATATTCAGTTGTCACTACATTAAATACTTTTGAAAACTGGCTAGCAAAATTAAGTTTTCACAATATATTGACGAGCTTACTTATGACCCATGCAATTACACTTCAGGTGTTAACGGTCTTTGCATTAATTTAAGAAGCAATGATCATTTGAGTGGATAATGATAACTATGTCAAAAGAGAACAGTATTAAACAGTAACTATTACAAAGTGAACACAATCTTCCTTGTAGCTGATTAAACAAGAGATGTGTTTGTCAGAAACACAATGCGCCGCTTTGATTTTTTTTTACCTTTAACCTTGAAGGATGACCTTGACCTTTCACCACTCAAATTGTGCAGCTCCATAAGATACACATGCATGCCAAATATCAAGTTGCTATGATCAATATTGCAAAAGTTATGACCAAACTTTAACCTAGGTTAAAGTTTTGAACAGAATGACAGACAGACAGCCCAAAAACAATATATCCCCCTTTTTTATTTAAAGGGGGCATACAAATGAGCTGTTTGTTTGGTGGAATTTCACAGCAAACAATTAATCACTGGATATTGACACATAATCAAACAGGATCAACTGCAGTAAATATCTCACATGAAGCTCCGAGTACACAAAATCTAAAGTCTACCAAGCCTTTTCCCACCACCCGTACCAGGGTTATAGTTGGACCCTTAAGCAGAACTAAAATTGCACATTTTTTTCCAATTCACAGCAAAAAAATTGTTGATTGGAAAAAACTGTTTTGTGTACATTTTTTTTTAAATACAAGCAAAATTGTTGCTTTCAAATCTGAACAGCCGATCTTAGACTGACATTGAATTTGGATGTGCTCTATAGCAGTTCTTGACAAAGGGATAGCACTCTAATACATGTAGCCATGATTTTATGAAAGCTTTCAGTCAGACAAATTTTGGGTTGATCAGATTTTTATCAATATCAAAAATGAATCTAAACCTGATTTTCATGGCGTCCTCGTTGTTAAATTGGGTGTACAGAACATATAATTACGCGTTAAATACAACTCTGCTGATGTTTAAGATATACTCTTGATTTTTTTGATTTTATTAATGGAATGGAGAAATTGGTATGACCTCTTAACATATATAGTATATGTGATATAAACATTATATTATGTGCTGTATAGCATTCATATTTCTGTTATTCAAACTGTACACTCCTTTTTCATACATTCTATTTAGCCATATGATTTTCCCTTGAATTAAGAAAATTTTATGTTAACAAGGCCTGTCACCATAGGATGACATATACCCCCTTTTTCCACATTTTTCTAAACCTAAACACAAAGTGTTTTCCCACATTTTTCAAAACCTAAACGCAAAGTGTGACGGAATTTCAGACGGACAGTACAATCACTATATGCCCACCTCCGGGGGCATAAAAGAGAATACCTCTGGTACCCACCTGAAATAGTCAGAAAAAGGCCCGTCTTCAGCTAGACCTACGGGGAAACTATACACGTACAGATACCTAAGACAGGGAAACTAAACACGTACAGATACCTGAGATCGGTAGCAGACACCACCGACTCCTGTGAGGAACTAGACCCGCTGCTGCTGTTCGAGTCCTGAGAGCTCACAAGGGACAGTGTGCTCTCCGACTCCGTCAGATCTTCACGGGACAACGCCTTCTTTGCTGGCTCCTTTTTCTTGGCCCCTTTGCTGCCATCCTTGCCGGGTTTCTCAGAAGGCTTCAACAGCTGTGTAGTAGGAAGCTTGGACTTCTTCAAGGCGACTCGGATGTTCGCCTTGTCGTTAAGTGCCTTCAGAAGCAAACAGACATGTTGAACATTGATAGAATTTATCTGAAGACAAAAAAGCCCTTTCTAATTGGGACCTGTGATCTGTTAGTAAGACTTTATGAATGCATACATGTTATCGCTTTGAGATTAACAAGAGATGTGTTTGTCAGACACAATGCCCCCTAATGCCCCGCTTTGATTTTTTTTTAAACCTTTGACTTTGAAGGATGACCTTGACCTTTCACCACTCAAAATGCGCAGCTCCATGAGATACATATGCATGCCAAGCAAGCAGTCTTGGCATTATTTTTTTTCAGGCACTAGCCCGATCGGGCTACCAGCTTGGAAATTTCACTAGCCCGAATCAATTTTAACTAGCCCGAATTAAAGTTATATTTCTGTAACATTTGTAACTATGTCAGTCTTTGACCTAACCCACTCCATCAGGTAATAATAATAGTTATGGAGTCTAGAGAGATCAACTTACTACACTGTTCAATAAGCATCTACTCAATGAGTGCCCAATGGTGATAACCGCTTCAGTTCTGAATAAGCTTCTATAGCAGGGGTGTCAATTGTCCCAAAAGTGAAATCCGGAAAATTAGACTGAGGGTCTGGATCCGCACATCCCCAACCACGATAAAGGGCAGAGCTCCCCCCAGCCCTAACTTATTGTCCTTTTTTTGGTCTTTCTAGTTGCAATTAATGGTTAATATTTATTCTTTAATCTGATCTTGTCAACTATTTGTTACACATCAACCGAAACTGGTGACTCGAGGATACAATGCAAAATAGTATAAACCACATCATTCGTATCACCGCATGTGTATTCGTCATTGTATAGAAAATGTTATAAAGAACGTCGAAAATAAAAAAATTAAATCGACGAAAAATACTTATCCGAAAAAAGAATGTCCGAAAGATGTACGTGTTTTGCACATGAAATAAAATGTGCATATCGTTTAATTTCAGACATGAAAACAAGTTTCCTAGCAAATACGTAATAAATGGATAATTTTGTTAGCATATTGTAAAATAGTGCAGTGCTTTACTTTGCAAATCGATCGCTAAAAATATTTTAAGATGGCAGACATTGTAAGATTTTCGGAAAGTAGCGAGGATTTTTTTTTATCAGTTACCGTTCATGTCCGCGCCATCACCAGCCAATCAAAAATCAATAAATAAAATACCTGGTACCGAGCGAAAGTTTCCGGAATGCCGAGGAAGCTATAACTATAGGAAGCTATTTCGGACATGTTACTAAGTTTGGACACGAAAAAAACTTGACCGATCGGGCAACCGGCTTGGAATTTTCACTCGACCGACGCAAAAATCAATCGACTCCGTCATGGGTCGAGTGGGTTATGTCCAAGACTGAGCAAGTATCAGGATGCTGTCATCAATAATGCAGAAGTTGTGACAAAACTTTACCCTAGGTTTAAGTTTTAAGCCAGACAGACAGACACACACAATGACGGACAGACAGACCAAAAACAATATACCCCCTTTTTTTTAAAGGGGGCACAACAAATTTAAAGCGTTGTTAACAAAGAGATGTAGGTTAATGAATGTGGTTATTGTTTTAAAATTGTGTTTACTGCAAGAACATACCACTGTGCATAAATTTCGAATCCACAGTGCCACTGTGCATAAATTTCCACATCTGGGGTACGTTATTAAGATCTCCAAAAGTACAAAAAGGGGGCATAATTCTGCTAATTTGCAAGAGTTGTGGAATTTAGTTATTGACCTCACACATGCACGAAGCCTTCAATACCCAGGTTTTTCTCTCCAGTTTTTGAGAAGATAGCCCATGGCTTTGGAATTGGGAATTTTATCGGCATTTTCAAGAAATTGGGAATATAAATTCATAAGCCTCCTTTTTAAAGCAAAAAGTCCACTGATTTTGGAAAAACTTATTTGATATAACTCTTTATAATAATTCAAATTAAAAGAACAAAATCATAAAAATCATTATTATATAAGCATAAGACACCTCTTTCTTTTTTTTTAATTGGGATTTTTTTTATAGCACATTTTGGGAAAAAAAGTATACTTTTTGCCATTGGGAATATAGCCGTTTTTTGGCTATTAAATCGGGCCAAAAAAACAAACAAACCCTGATATCATACCTGAAGTAGAAACAGGGATATGGAGAAGTTGCATGTTTACCTCAACCAGAGCATTATGAGTAGCCAACATTATCATAACAAGTATAGCTCTGAATGTTTGGCGAATAGGTGGGCTAAAACTGGATCTGCATTGCCAACTGATGGTTTTCGCCCCTGTGCCTTTCAAATTCCGGAGAAAAGGAGTGCTTAAAGGATATACGTAACCTTGCTACTTGAAAGTGAATTTGCCAATTGCATGAATTACATTTGTTATGTCACCGAATGCAGCACGTCTCTTCTGTGAAGGGTCCTGCAAGGTGTCTCCCTGCCTCTTGCCTGCAGTTGTGCCTGCTCCTTTTGCCTGAAAAATAAAATAAAACAAGGCTTGTCACCATAGGATGACATAATGCCCCACCTTTTCCACATTTTTCTAAACCTAAATGCAAAGTGTTTTTCCACATTTTTAGAAACCTAAACGCAAAGTGTGACGGAATTTCAGACAGACGGATGGACAGAAGGACAGTGCGATCACTATATGCCCACCTTCGGGGGCATAAAAAATAATCAAAATGTATCAACAATCAAACACATCAATGATTTCTACATTTGAATAATTTAATATTCTTTGTTGCCAAAAACACATTTGTTTACACCTTCATGTTAACGCTTCAAGTGTTAGGATATATATTTGAAATCGCTGTTCACAAGTATATCTTCTATTGTCATATTACCTATAATCATTCATGGCTTGACGCTGTCAACTTTTTAAATGGATACAAAATGGCTCATTGTCATTGAAAATGGTGATAATTTATACAAAATGACAAGAGTGGTGGCGAATTCAACACTTTTTAAAATTCAGATCCCTGACTCGGAAGCATATTAAGGTTAAAAACTAAATAATTATATTTATTGAATGACTCCCCATTTAAATATTATTAATAAAAGACTTACTACCGTACTACCATGCACACTTACGGCAGTTATGTTTCCTGGTTTTGTTTTCTTGGTATTCTCCCCACCCGCCACAGGTTGCACAGGCCGTGTTCTACGTACTGGCAACATTCTCAACAGTTAACACTGAAACCAAAAATTAATATGATTATGAAACTCAATATCAAGCATCGTGTTTCAAAGAAACCATAAATTTCATGTACAGAACACCGATTTCAATATCTTTTCATCTGGAATTCAGGTACCTTTTGCCTTAATTTGTAATGTTTACATTACCTGTGGTTTTTTCATCATTTTGTAAATGGGGCCAGGATTGTGAAAGTTTTTTAAACCTGGTTATTTTAATTAAAATTGGAAATCAGTGTCTTTTTTGCTAACAAATACTTAAAAATTGAGAATAAAACTGTTTTCAATATTATATTTACTCAGGTTCAACTTATAGAGCTGGATAGGGAAATAAACTGAATGCCAACCCATGCGAAGACGTCGGACCTTGGCAGGGCTTTTTTTCCTTCTTTATGAGTGGCCGTGGAAGGACATTTCACAATTTTGAAAAGGACAATTCACAAACCTAACATGGCCGTGAATTTTTACAAAATGGGCCGTTTTTCACAATTTTAATAATTTCGCAACTCAATTTGTCACAATTTTGAAAAGTTCGCAACTCAATTTGTCACAATTTTGAAAAGATTGCAACTCATTTTTTCACAATTTTGAAAAGTTTGCGACTCATTTTTTTCACAAAGTAAGGGGGCCAGGGCCGCTTCACAAAGTCAGGAAAAAAGCCCTGCCTTGGACAAACCCTATAATTTGCTGAGGTGCGGAATTATTCCAGAAACTCGTGTCCGACAAAAAATTATATATAAAAACATTATTCTGTTAAAAAAATTGTCACAAAACTAGGGACTATGTAAATAAATAAAATACGGGTTTTAATTAAGTTGTATTTTATTGTATTTAGAATTGTTAAACATAATACAGATACACTATATAGAAGGCATTTTCTATGTTTGGTTGAAAAGAACAAGGTCCGGTAAAATCTATTGAGGTTCGGTCAATTGTAAAAGTTATCCGACCTCATGTCAGGTACATTTTTTGTCTTTCTCATGGGTTGCTTAAAAATAACACTGCAATTTACAATATTTAAAAAGAAAACATATTTTTTTTTAAACCTTCAATTGGAAATTTTGGAAGTTATTTGGGAAAAAATATACTTTTTGACATTGGGAATGATAAAATGTAACCAAAACACAAACCGATTGCATTTTAATGAGCATGGCAACTAAAATTAAAGAGAAATGTAATGATTTGCATTTCTGAATTAACTACCAGTTTCTTTACTTACATGTACATGTACTTGAAAAATGAAAGATTGTGTAACAATTAGTAATACCTATATTATTTATGTGTATCATCATTGATTGAGAAGACATGAGTACTTATATTAATGAAGTTATATTGACAGTCAAGAATTTATTCATTCTCTGTAATCATCATCATCATCATCATCATCTTCAAAACCCAACAATTTTTCAACAACAATGGTATTTGCAACTGTCTTGACTCTACTGACTATTAACATGTGACTAAAATTCTCTCTGAAGTGGCAAAATGAATTTATTGTTCAGTAGGTGATTGGTTATTAGCACGTCTTTTGAACCCAGTTATTAAAGAATGCACTAATTATCACATATTTGCCCGAAGGCTAAATACCAATTATCAGTGCAGATATCAGGACAAAGTGATCAGCACAATAGTATTAACAGTGCTAGGTCACTTAATTAAGAATTTGAGATAGTGATCATCTTCAGCATTGATAGTAAATTAAACATTGATATTATTTTATCTCAATTAGGAATACAAATTATAAGGAACAATTGCAGGGCTTTTTTCCATCACAAGCAAGGGCCTTATTTATATTATATTAGGGGGCCTCCAACAGAATTTCTTTAAAATCATGCAATTTCCCCCCAAATGTCACTTTGGGACATTTCTTCCCCTTATTCATTTTGTCGATAAATCAAGAAAAAAAGCCCTGCATTGGTATATTCATACATGCCAGAATTGCTCAGGTCCAAATCGGGAGATTCCATAAAAAATTGTCGGGAAATTTGACCAAAAAGCAGTACACTTAAAACGATCAATCGTTTCACCTTTTCTTTAGTCGGTAGTCAGTCTATTACTTGCAAAAACTACAAAAAAAAATCTGCACAATTTTGACCATACATGTGTTTCAGAAATTCGCGTTCTTCCATTCTCTGGAAGTAAGAACATTTTTAACATACTCCATATACTGAATTGTGGGGTTTCCCGGTATGCCTCAATTCGACATCCAATCAGTACAGCTGGACATCCCCTTGAACATATGTAAATCGTGTGACGCGATGTGAGCGCATTGAGCACTTTTCTTATTCAATCAATCATCAATTAACTCTAAATTTAGATTGTTACAAATTATTCTCTGAAAATCAGTCGAAAACGAAAGTTAATTTATGTGAAACATCGATGCGTATTGGTCAGCATCCAATTTGTTTGATGTACAAAATCGGTGTTTTGACATGTTTTATAACCTTAGATGGTATAATACACAGGATAATAGTGTCATTGGCGTTTATTTCTGTATGATACATCTTTCGATAGCAATTAGAGACCCCTATCATAAAAACACCGTGGTGTGAATGCCTGATAAAATCAATAATTTGCAGATTAATCGCTGATAAGGTGTCAAAAACAACACTGGTGCACTCGAGTAGCAGAAGCGGGTTGTTAATTGAGGGCAATACAGGGATTAGAGGTGGTAAGTTTTAGCCAAACAGAGCTTGAATAGCGAATTTTATTGGGAACTTATAGACTTTACATCGTTTTTTACGAATGTCGGGACAAATCGTCTCATATCGGGATGCCGGAACAACTGGCCCAAAAGCAGGACTGTCCCGCCGAGATCGGGACGTCTGGCATGTATGGGTACATTCCTTCTTCCAATAATGTACTCATCCCTCTTTGGGACGTTTCACAATTTGCAGGTAAATAAAATATTTTTAATGACCTTGACCTTTCACCACTCAAAATGTGCAGCTCCATGAGATACACATGCATGCCAAATATCCAGTTGCTATCTTCAATAATGCAAAAGTTATGGCTAATGTTAACCCTTTGCATGCTGGGAAATTTGTCTTTTGCTAAAATGTTGTCTGCTGAATTTCTAAAATAAGCATTTTCTTCGATTTTTTTTAAAGAATACTATCAGAATAGCAAACAGTTTGGATCCTGATGAGACGCCACGTTTTGCGGCGTCTCATCTGGATCCAAACTGTTTGCAAAGGCCTTCAAAATCCGGTTCCAGCGCTCAAAGGGTTAAAGTTTTTGGACGATGCCGACTACGACGCGGCAGACGAGAGGGCTATGACAATACCTCGGGTCTTCTTCGAAAACAGCCGAGCTAAAAAACACTTTATTTTGGTTGTTTTAACAACAGCAATAACTAGTTCTTCTTGCATGCTTTAAGCTTTTGAGTACAAACGTATAGCTCAAAGTTTTGCCTTGTTAAGGCAAAAACTATGTAAAAATATCTCTCACACATGTCTATAAAAACGAGTTCAATCAACCTAATACCTTGTAACAAGCATTATACCTGTTACCGTTGACATTAATTTGCGTGTCTTTTGTGGAGAAATGCTAAAAATAAAAACCATTTCCAAGCCCAAACAGTAAGTTTTTAGTTTACGACTCAATCTCTTGCACAATGTTCTGTGAATCACAACTGGTTGATTAGACACGAGATCTACAGAACACTCCACACGTTTTCCCCAATTTCCCTCGCTACTCCGCGGACAGTTACTCCGAGGGAGATTAAGAAAATTCTGCGATACGCAGCGTTTGCATGATTTGGGACGCGGCGGTTAACGATCGGCAAAATTGATAAGCCGACGCGGCGGCCCTCGGCGTTGGCAACGCGGGGGAAACTTTGTGTTTAACGAGATAACGATCAATTTAACTTTGTTTGACCTCCTGATTTACAGGTTTAGCAGGTGTTTTTTCTATACTGAAAATGTAAACAAATGACCGAGGACCCTATTAAAAGTCTCACAAAAATTTGCAATATGTATGAATTGAAGTTTGACCTCATCAAAGAAAAATTGCTTCCTGTCTGAAGGCATGAAAAACACACCGTTCTCACCGACAAAATTGGCTTCCTTTGTTTGGCAATCAACACGCTAAACCAATCGGGTGTTTATAACTCAATAGCAACTGTCGAAATATGTACCGTAAAAATGCAGTCATAAGTCTACCCGGCTCATAAGTCGGGGGGTATACTTTGGTACCAAAATTGGAGATTTTGAATATGTTAGCTTCATAAGTCGAGTCAGAAATTTTCCGTTTACGAATTTCATAAACGGACGCCATTTTAAATGTACATGAACTTGCAGTAGTATTCTATACATTGCACATGACGTCACTATGAACTGTTGAACGTAGACAAAACCAACACATGTATTCTAAACTTTGTTTAATATATTCAAAACGATTTATTGTTTCTCACTTATACCAAACTCAAGTTCAGCAGCCCTGTTGTTATTTAAATTCTCCGCAAACGCTATCACACGTATTTTAAATTGCATTGTCATAAGCCTGGCGTTTGCCAGGCATTTTCACAGATTTAGCGTAAGTCCAGTTGTGTTTTTGTTTATCTAATTAATAAATTATTATTATAACGGTTGCACTCAATATTCCACGGTAGTAATTATCCACAAACTATTTTCTGCTTTTAATCCGATGAAACAATGTTATCACTGTAATCCAATCTTTGTACTTTTAATCTGACTGTCAAAACAATTGTTTAGTGTCTCGGTAAAACGTGTTTTAATAACAATAATTGACATACCCAAGAGACCGCTAACTCCACCTTTTTCTCTGAAACAGTTTCAAAGGCGGAGCTATACACGTGCTCAAGCATAATGGGACGATTGCAAGCGAGTTACAAACACGCGATTGGTTAAGCATATCGCTTCTCTAAACAAAGGAATCTAATTTTGTCGGCGAGAAAGGTGTTCTTTATGGCTTCTTGAAAGGAAACGGCTTTCCTTTGATGACGTCAAACTGTTGATTCACACATATTGCTAATTTTCGCGAGACTTTAAATGATGTCCTTGATTCTTTGATTATATGAACAGTAAAAAAAACACCTGCTAACATGAAGACTTTGGATTAAATTATCAAAATAAAAACAAGAGTAATTGCAAATTTCATTATTTTTTTCATGGACCACCTCATTAGTCGATACCGGTTTTTTAATCAAATTTTGGAGGTAAAAAATCGCGACTTATGACTGCGTTTTTACGGTAACTGCACTTGCTTAGCTCCGCCTTCCGAATCTTTTGCAGGGTACGGAGGTTGAGTTGAACACGTGTTTTATAAAAGTTCAGTCCTGGTTGGCCGTAACTACTGGGTCTAAGCTTTGACAAGACAAATAAATCTATCTCAGATTTTCCGAGGAAGGCCGAATTCCCAACTTTTTGTACAGTTACTAATAATGGCGTGTGCGGGTGTTACGAAATTCGAAACACATTCATCTTAAATAATGGTGTCTTGTTGGATTATTACTGGATGTTATTTTTAATTATATTTTTTTGGCATGCCCAGTAGCACACTGCTAACACGGTGTTGCGCGGCGGTCCCTGATAAGAACTGAAATGTCTGCATTTATCGACTAGGCGTAAAAAAAATATTGTTTGCAGTGTTCTGCAGTGGCCGCGAAATTGCGATAATCTCGCATATTTTTTACAAATGTCGCTAAAAATATGTCCAGACGCGATTTTTGTCGCAAACAAAAAGTCCGGGAATGAATCGTCAAAAACGCGAAAAAACTTGGGAGCGAAAATAAAAATATCCCGAATTATAATGTGTACGAATCATACTTCCGGTGTATTTATATTCGGCGCTACAATCTTAGCCAATGAATTAAACAAGGTGCTCGAGGTCATTCTCCATTGAAGAGTATTCGCTCACAATGTTAAAATGGAAGCGTCTGCTTTGTTTCCAAAGAAAAAGAAAGCTCGAGCATTGTTGACGTATTTTTCCCCGCAAAATAAAAACCAAGCAATAGCCGTTGATCCTTCGATTGCTGCTTTAACAAGTTATGAGTGCAGTACTACTACTACAAGTAATTTAACTTCCCCACCCGTTTCGTTGCCGGACGGTAAAAATGACACTGACACTTATTTGACTAAATCCAAAAAAGTTGAACGAAAATTCCAAAGCTCGTGGTTGAAGAAGCATAGTTGGCTCGAGTATGATAGCGATTACAAATTTATGACATGTTCTATATGTATAAAACACAAAAAAGATAGTGTGTTCACAACAAAAAACACAAATTTTAAGACGACTACTCTTGTGATACATGCTGACAGCAAGGAGCACAAGGTTGCTGTACAGGCTGATTTATTGAGTCGGCAATATGTTAAAGTTCTTGTCTGGTGAAAGGGTTGATTGTTTGATGACAATACAACTTGAAAGTGGTGAAATAAAAGATTTTGACTTTGTAGAGGTTTTGAAATTCTGGAGATCTGCAAAGCAAAGAAAGATCTTCAATTAAACTTAACTAGAACAACCCAGTGTGTAAATAAAGTTACATTAAGTTACAGTTTACTAGTTAATTTGTTGAAATGTTTGAAAATTAAAATGAACCAAGTTTACTGCTCGACTAGTTTATTTGTTGAAATATTTTGAAAACTGACATTAACAAAGTTGGAGAAACTTCTATAGACCACTGATGAATTGGTACCAGATGTCGAGGTAAATAAGCATATGATATACATTCATTATTTGATCATTTTTGCTGCTTTTGCTCAGTGTCTCACAAGTTTAGAAAATGTCCCCAACTTTTCA
>VMBQ01000214.1:73129-91914 GCA_007657795.1 Dreissena rostriformis
AAAAACAAACATTTTTTTTTTTTTTTTGGAATTGGGCAATATGTAATCAAGATTCGATTGGGAACAGGTCCGTTTGCTTTGGGAATGCCTCCGTTTTCGGGAGGCGCAGACAGTGCTGAAAAACACCTGAACATGTAATCAACAAACATTTTGAGGACATTTCAATTGACTGTTAATAGTATTACATACGTCTTCTATACTTTTATTTTCCATGATGTTCAGTGCTCTTACCCAAAATTTACTTTACAAGTTTTTTTGTAAAATAACCTGCCAGAATGGTGTGACACCCCTTCCTAAACACGCAATAGCCTGACAAATGTCCCCGCCATCGAAAACGAAACTTCAAGTTTATTAGCGCCCCGTATGTGTCATTATTTGATATTATCGCAGAAATATTCAAACATGTCCATGAAAATAATCAATGGCATCAGCTTCACACATCGCGAAAACAGGTGACAACAGTATATCGAAACTGTTATTAAATTTGCAAATAAGAAAAATATTCCTGAAAAAGTTCAATATATAAAAACAAAACAAATCAACGTCTTAGTAGTCAAAACAGATGAAAGGACCAACATAAGCCAGAAAAAAATATGCCCCTTCAAAAATGCGCTCAAAACTACACTACACTTCTACAGAACAAAGTGTGCAGCAAATATGATTAATAGTTGTTTTTAAATATAAAAACGACACAAAATTACTTACCAATGTATCCTTGATGAAAATAGTTTTTATATATTTTCTGTGACAGAAGTTTTGCCTTTTCCTAACGTAATATGAGCATTTTTTTCGTGCATAAACAATCTCCTTGCACTACCTTTGCGCTTTCAAATTTTGTCTAAATCAGCGATGCGATTTGATTGGAGGATATTGAAATAACAACGCCAAGCGGTAACATACAGCGAACAAGGGAAGCTACTTCAAATACACAAACTGCGTGACAGATGGCGCGGAATTTCGAAGGCAATTATGGGCGACGAAATATACGAATATGACATTTTGGTAAGTATTGGTCCATCGATAGACTTGTTTCGCTAGTTTTTAACTAAGAATTGTTTCGTTAAATACGGCATCAGTCTGTTATGCTTAGCGAGATTTATAGTACACAAAAGCGGGTGATAGTCGCTTCGTGCGACTAAAAGTTCTAGTCCAACTTCAACTTGTTGACGCTCTCAAATATTAAGCTACCTTTTATATGGGTAATATTTGTTCCAAAGAATTTAGCCCGTATAAAAAGTATCTCTAAATTCTTGGCAACGTCTTATAAATAAGACTACTACAAGTTCGTGCCACTGATATTTATGTACGGAGGGATTGGACGTTTCATCCCACTGATAATATATAGCCGAAATGGTGTGAATAATACCGTGTAGGTGTGAATCATACCGGGATATATATTAATGAAGTAAATTACAATAATGTTCACAATTATAATTGTATATAATAACATTATACTCCAATATTCTTTTTGCTATATTTTCTGGTATATTTTGCTTATTTTGTGTTTAATTTATTTATATCATCTATTGACATTATTTGTATGCTGCGACTTATAACTCAAAGGTATTTTTGTATATATTTGTGTGTATGTGTATTGAAAAATGTTTTAATATATGTATGTATTCACTATCCATATTGTTAATGCATTATGAAAAAAAAAAAATGCCCCCGAAGGTGGGCAAATAGTGATCGCACTGTTTGTCTGTGGGAGCATATTTCATCATATGGTGACAAGCCTTGTTTTAATAAATCTTAAAATGAAATATTACTTGCGATGTTTCTTTTGTTCCTTGTATGTAAATATTATCAATTTTTTAAATTTTGTTTTAATATATTTATGTTTTCACTATCGATATTGTTAATGTATTATATGAAATTTTTTAAATAAATCTTAAACTGAAATATATTTTGTGTAAGTATTATATTTTAAACTAAATCTTAAAATGGCTTGAAATGCATATAAAGAATACATTTAACCTGAATAAATAATCTTGAAATAAAACTGTTGTTTTAACATTGCACAGAGGTGACAATCAAAGGTGCAAATGTTTCACGTTATGATTCACACCTATACGGTATTATTCACACCTATCCTGCTATATTACGTATTATCAGTGGGACAAACATTCACTACACCTTTTCAACACAAATATCAGTGGCACAAAACGTCCATAAACCCCAAAAATAACACTTGCAAATTTGGATGTTTTGCTCTGAGATTATTCTCCCTTTTTTGATAAGATAGTTTTATTTTTAGTCGGTAAGAGAAAATAAATAACAAAGATTGCAAGCTCCAACAATTGACTATAAAACATAATGAATATATGAATAAGAAATGTATTAACTTAGTTCATGTCATGATGTATACACCCTTGCTCAAATTCAGGAATTTAATGTGTTAATGCTTCCTTTCATTAATTACAGGCCTGGACCTAGGTAACATCACTAGGCTTGCACAAGTTGTTCGCCAAATGGCTAGAAAAGTGTGCATCCATTTATTCTGTGACAACAGAAAGATATTTTTATGTATGCTCACATTAAATGTGAATATAAAAGTTTGTTATACCAATTATGCATAGACAAATAATCTTACTTGATAAATTGTAGTCACACTTGAGAAACATATTCTCATGCTATCAGATTATTATAAAAGCACATTCTGTCAGTATTAATTGTTTGCATATGAGAAAAAGCACCTTCAGATTTAACTTCAATTTCCATAATGCTTTATGTCTTGAGATCTTTTAAATGAAGAAAAAACATGAATATTTGAGAAACAGTTCTTTCTAGTTGACCCTGCCTGTCTTGACTCACTATTCACTGTTGTATTGTTCCTCAAATGGATTTGTTCACAAATATTTTTATTTTTAAAAATGTCTGAAAATGTTTTACTAACAAATAAATACTTTTGGGAATAACCTAAAATAATGATAAAATCAAGGAAAAAAAGTGTGATCAAATGTGCTGTGACCGGGATTTCAACCTGGGACCTTAAGAAGCAAAAAGCACTTAAAGCTTACCAATGGACCATTCAGGCTATTGAAGTGTATTTAAAACGTTTAAATGTAAGTACGGGTAATACAAATATTGTGCATATTATTTTACTGATTTCGATTTATTAACATACATAAAACAAACAGATATTTTCAACATTTTCTTAGTCAGGATGGTTATTTTGCTTATTTGAATACAATCCATAAGTAATTTTCCGAATCTATGACAATTTTCTGAAAAATGTCATTTGCCTTAGTTTCAGAAGAACCATTTAGTTTCATGATAAGAATAGTCATTCAGGTATGATCCTACACAAAACAGTTAGTGTCTGAGGGCTAGTGTATACAGTTAAAGGAATACTTACATATTTTGTAAACAAATGGGCCATCATGGCCCTGAAGCGCTCACCTGAGTTCAAGCAATTGTCGAAGACCTATTTTTTTAATCCAGGTAACCCAGATTCAAACTTGGCCTAGATATTGTCAAGATAAACATTCTGACGAAGTTTCATCAAGGTTGTGTCCTAAATGTGCCTGCTAGAGTGGTAACAATGTTTTTCTAAGATCCGCCCTGGTGGCCTAGTTTTGGGACGCACATTACCAAATACAAATTTGGGCTAGATATTGTAAAGATAAACATTCCCACAAGTTTCATCAAGCTTGGGTGATAAATGTGGCCTCTAGAGTGATAACAAGGTTTTTTCTAAGATTTGACTTGGTGACCTAGTTTTTGGACGCAAGTGAACAAGTCACTCTTAAGATAACTTAAAGGCTTTTGTCAGAGTTTTATAAATATTTGTAGTATGCATACACGATTCCCGTTAATATTCTTCTTATTTTTTCATTGAAATGACATTGTTAGCACATAAAATGGGCATGCTTGATAATTTGAGTCTAACACACCAAATTTGTATTCATAAAAGTACATTAGAACATTTTGGTAGCTAATTAGACCCGAAATGTTAACAATATAATCAGTGTCATAATATCGGCCAAGTTATGTCAGCCTCTCCATGAAATCAAGTCATGAATCTTGAATGAGGTCAACAGAGTCTGTACTGTTTGATAAAAACAAATTGAGATAATGCCCCACATTAAATTAACCCTTTGCATGCTGGGATATTTGTCTTCTGCTAAAATGTCGTCTGCTGAATTTAAAAAATTAGCATTTTCTTCTATTTTTTTCAAAGAATACTATCAGAATAGCAAACAGTTTGGATCCTGATGAGACGCCACATTCTGTGGCGTCTCATCTGGATCCAAACTGTTTGCAAAGGCCTTCAAAATCCGGTTTCAGCACTGTAAGAGTTAAGTGACAAATAGCTTCTTCAAACTGTGGTTCATTCACTCAGGGATGTAGTTATATAGTACTTTGGAGATGCATTGGATTATAGAGTTATCATTTGAGAGCATTGACTTAATGACTGAATGAATTTGTGCCAAGTTATCAGCTTGAACAAAGAACATTTTATAAGATTGTGTGATAAAGCTGCGTTGACCCTGGAAATGGTACGTCATAATGTATTTTGATAAATGATGAATGAAATTTTGTATAAGCAGATAAAGAATTGAAAGAAAGATTGTTGTATTGATAAAACACTGTGTCAGGTTTTACACAGCTATACATGCCTTAATTTTTGAAGGCCAAAATCGGAAATTTATGAAAGTTTCCCGGACATTTGACCAGGGCACGATATCGTTTGACATTAACTGTGGTCGACTGGCCACCATTTTTTTTAAAGAACCACTTAAATATGAAAGGTAGCTAGTTTTTCTGTCTTGTTATTTTTGGATACCTCCTACCAGTCTGTGCCAGTCTTTTTTAGGTCGCTGTGGTGTAGTGGATGTGGTGTCCGCCTAGCGACCGGGAGGTCATGGGTTCAATCCCGACTGTGGGAGCGTTCTTAAGATCTCTCCCATAGTCACCAAGTACTGGTTCTAGTCCCAGGAAACAGACTTGAGAGCGTTGCAAATAAGCCTTAGGCTTTCGATGCAATCAAACTAAAATAAGTAGGTTTAAACTAAACTAAAGTCTTTTTTAGACTATAGTCGTTCAGAAAATGACACATGGAGAATATTTCATCATGAAAGATTGCTTTATAGTCTTAAATAAAAATATAATTTGTAATAAATTTGTACAAGTTAATTAATCAATAATTAATAAATATATATTCAAGCCTTTTCCCACGAAATTTGTTCATGGGCACAGGAGCAAAGCCCACAGTTGAACAGGAAACATGTGACATAGATTACTCTGCCATGTTAGAATTGTTGTTTATTATTTTCATGCTATTTAATACAACACTAAAGTATATAATACTAACTGTAAATACGAAAATAAGCTGCATTTTTAATTTAATGTCCACCTTTATTGTTTATTACACAAAGGGCAAGAATAGAATACACGCAATCTACAGTCAACACTAGTTGGCTCAAACTCGCTAGGCTGGAATATCCAGTTGGCTCAAATAAGTCTCCCCTATCCCTTTGCATGCTGGGAAATTTGTCGTCTGCTAAAATGTCGTCTGCTGAATTTCTAAAATTAGCATTTTCTTCATTTTTTTTNAGGGTTAAATAACTTATTTGTTTCCCGACATACTGAAATCATTGTTTTTACAGATGATACATGCGTATCTTAACCTCAGGTGGTATTAATAATAAAATGTGAACACAATTTATACATTTGCTAATAGAGTATAATTACTGCTCCGCAACATGTTTGAAATCATGCAGGGATTTCCATCATAGCAGAATCCTGCTTTTTGATGCAATCATTCTGCAAGTTTCTCTTTTTTGACTCCTGACAATTATCTGCCTTGCATCATTTTGATGCAAATGTTACTGAAAACTAAATCAGTAATATATTTTATAATGTATACATTTTGTTAAAGCAAATATCATTTGTCTTAAATGTATAGTACTTAAAAACATTTGCAAAGAATTGAACAAGTATTCATACACAATAACTCAATATTTCAGCATTTTGACCCCTTAAAATCTTAATCTTACCCCTAAAATTTTCAGCCAAGGGGTCATTTGACTCCTAGTTTTCAAAATTCATTGAAATCTCTGAAATGAGTATTTTTGTTATTAAGAGTGATAAGATATTAACTGTTCAGACTGCACTGTTTTATTGATTATTTTGATTGATGAGGACTTATTACATTTCAGCTTGATGTGGAAACAGACCTCGTGAAAACGGGACAATGCCTGGGAGGCGGTGACGTATGGCATGTATGAGCATAGCAATTTATGTCTTGGAATTAGTATTTTAGCCTTGCTCTGGGACAGGCTAATCAGGGACAACACTTTTCCACAGGGGCCAGTAAAAAAAAAAAAAAAAAAAAAAAAATTTAAGAAAAAGGAATTTCTTACATACATTTTTTTTTTTTTTTTACTGGCCCCTGTGCACTTTTCGCTTTTATCGTCCTTTTCTTTTATAGGAAGTCCCTTATTAGGGAAAATCCAGTTTAGGCGGAAAGTGTCGTCCCTGATTAGCCTTGAAGGTGAAACTGCTTCAGTTCCATCATGGCCCTTTTGTTTACATGATTTAAGTATTTGTTTAACTGTAGACACTAGCTGTACAGCAGACAATTATTTTCAATTGAATAAAACTGCACTTTTGTTTATTTTCTGACATTTTTTCTGAATTTTTATTCTACATTTGTATTCATCAGATTTTTATCTGTTTTGTAAAGAAAGCAATAAGACCGTAAACAATGGCTTTAACCTTCTGGGTTATAACTAGAGCATGACTTTGTGGTCAGAGTATGGGGTAGAACAGTATTTGTTATCTTCAATCTAGGCCACTTCAAACCCTCATGTCACTGAACTACTTTACATATAGTACCGGTACTTAAAGTGACAGTTCGCGGAATAGATCGTTGTTTTGCATATAAATCGTATAGCGACACACCTTGTTTGTTTAGGTTCGAATTAACATGTCGAATCATGAATATTAATAAGGACGTTTTAGTACTTTACCGTACACTACCCGAACATAAAAATTGCTATATTGTTTGTTTTCAACCGATTTCAATCGGATTTTCAGTGAAAGCCTCAATAAAAACACGTTTTCTTACGATTCTTCCCAATCATATATATATATATATATCCGCGAACTGTCACTTTAATAACAAACACTGTTTAGGAGCATAATAGGCTGTATCATGCTCCCCTTTTGTCCCTCATGGATGATCAAATCATTTGTATTTCCAAAGCGGGAATGGACAGGTTCTAGACCTTAGTCAATTTCAGACATTATATATGTACTAAAGGCAATATTTGGCAGGCCACTTTATTGAATTTTAGAAATCACAAAAAATCACACCCCTGTATTCTATAACTGCACAAATTATATGACTGCGCAATTTTTTGATTGTTTGGTATTGCATTATTATATGTATAAATATAATTTTAGTGGGCTTCAGCAACATGCAATTTCTATCTATAATATGCCCACAACTGACTATGAAGTTTTGACACACACATATCTATCTTGTTTGAATTTGTCCTTATTTTCAATAGGACTGCTGTACATTTTAATAATTTTCTTTATATAGTTTATATAAATGATCGCACAATTGTTGTTATTATGCTAATAGATGCTGATAAAACTAATAAAAAGTATTGAATATTCTATAAATAAAAAATATGAACATTATATGTGGCTTTTTCTAAAATGAGATGCCAGCCAGAGCCTAATTTTTTACCTATGGGATGGGATGACAAAAATGCCAATAACTTTTTTATTACATAGTAAAAGGTCTTCAAATTTTGAAAAAAAAATCTTATTTGTAGTAGATAATGATGAAAACAGGTAAAACCCACTTGCTATTATGACCATTAGTTAGCTACTACCCTAAAGCAGACAAGCAGGGATGGCAACTAACTTATTGGCCAAGGCTGCCCACCATTGTCTTTTCAATACTTAATACTTCTTGTAAATAGGTAATATGAGTTTAATCTTGAAAATCTAGGGGCCCACCACAAAATATGCAAGAAAAATTATAGATTGGACACAAATTTCATAAAATGCAGCAAAGACAAGTTAGCGCTGGTTAAAGCCGATGGCGACATTTTTACTTGTATTGGTTAGGAAACAAAATTGTGTCTTTGTGTTGTATGAACGAATCTGCACTAAAACTAAATTTAGATTCACATTGTACATGCATGATATACATGCTGGCGAATTAGGCTGGAAGCCATTTTCGATTTTAAGATTTTAATATCTGGCTTATTTTAAATTTTTTGACACATGTTCTTCTTAACTTTTATTTTAATTTATATTGAAATAGATGTCTACTTATTTTTAACACATTTTATATAAATTCATAAATATTTGACAAAATCGTACAGTCTCACTTTAATGAATATCCAGTTTAGGCGATAAGTGTTGTACCTGACTAGCCTGTCTCTCACAGACGTACAACACTCTACGCAAATGGCTTAAGCCCAGTTTTCCCAGAGCGAGGCTTCAATGTTCCTGTTAGGTCACAAACTGTATATCACCGCAACAAACAGTGATACTGCCTTCAGCTTCAGAGATATTGGACCTTGTTATCACACACACTGGTATATATATGTGTGGAGTAGTATGTACTTTGTTACTACCATACTTAAACTGCGTAGAAAATTGTGTGCAGCTTGTATGGTCCATATTTGGTACAGTGTAACTTGTCGAACAATTTCCTTGGAGTTTAAAGTGCTTTCTGTATCAGAATTAAGAAAAATAACTTAATTATTGATGGATTCTGAGGATTAACAAATTACATGTATCTTGATGGTTTTTAAATTAAAGCATAATGTACTGAAAATAAAATGCTACAAAGCATTTGGATAAATTAAAATTTTAATATTGTCGTTCTTGAACATCAATACCGAAGACAAGTTAATATTTATGGTACGTACACTGCCTATATATGGAATTTTTTGTTTAAAGGAAGTCTCTTCTAAGTGTAAATTCAGTCTAGGTGGAAAGTGTCGTCCCTGATTAGGCTTATCTGGGACAACATTTGAAGCACATGCCTTAAGTCTGCTTTTCCCAGAGTGGGGCTCATGTAATAATAATAAAGGCTACAGGCTGAACCCTCAGCATTTATGTAGCTATCACATGGAGTTTTGCTTTGCCATAATTGGTCCTAACAGGTGATCTGAGTTTCAGTCTGTTGCACCAAAATCTGTTTGTGCTTTTCAAGTGTATTTATAACAAAATAACATGCCGTCAAATGAAGTTTGAAGGGGATATATTGGAGTCCCCATGTGTGTTTGTCCGTTGGTCCTTCTGTCGGTCCTAAGCGTCATACGTTGATTTGTCCGCATTTAATATATAAGGTATGTTGAGCCAACTACTTCCACTTTTCAATCCACTACCGGAATTTCAACTTAATATATGTCACAGACATTCCCAAAAGTGTCGGACCATCAGACCTGACCGACGTTTTTAGGACAGGTCCGATTGAAAATGCCATGTTGCCGGTCTGAATGTCCAGGAAATAATTCAAGTGGAAAAGTTGATTTATTTGATAGAATTCGTTCAAGTGCGCGATCAGTTTAAAACAAGTATTGGTATAGCGTCTGTTGCATTCTGAAAATTTGAGCTCGGTACAGATTTTGTCCTGACTTTTATTTATCGATTTCTGATAAGTGAGCGGCTGGCACAGACATGAACGGTAAATGACAAAACCTCTTTGCTACGTTCCGAAAATCTTACAATTCTTTGAAATGTTCCAAATGTCTGCATTCTTGAAATTTAAAGTGATTGATTAGCAAAGTAAAGCACTGCAATATAGCATATTTTAAAGCAATATGTTAACCAAATTATATACATGTGTGTTGATTATATATTTGCTAGGTTACTGAATACTGGTTATAATTTTCTACAGTCGAACAATATGCATAAAGCACTTTTTTTTTCATGTGCAAAGCACGTACGTGTTTTCGGACAGTGGTATTCGGATACAGTATGATTATTTCGATTTTAATTTATTTTCGACGTTCTTGATAACATTTTTATAGAATATCAATACACATGCAGTAATACGGATGGTCTTGTTTATAATATTTCGCATTGCACTCTACAGAAATTGCAACTAGAAACACTATAAAAAAAAGTACAATAAGCTATGGCTCAGCGGTTTCCCCCATAGGGGCTCTTCCCTTTATCCCCGTTGGGGACCTTCGGCCCCAGATCCCGGCTTAATTTTGTAGATTTCGAATTTGGGTCAATTGACACCCCTGGAATAAACAAAATAAATATGTAACCATATAGCTTATCTACTTAGGAAAACAACAAACACCAAGTATTAATGGAGCACCTGAGTTGTTGCCGAATGCAAACACTTAACTTCGAAAATGTTTTGGGATATATACGTTTGTTATTGATGTTTCGGTCCTATGAATCCCAGTCCGGTCCTGCAAGTTTTCTAAGTCTTCAGGACCGGATGTCCTTTGGACTTAAAATACTTTTGGGAATGTCTGTGTCATCACCAAGAAATGTAGACTTTTCAACCCCGGTGAGTCATTTGCCATTGAACATAGACCCAAAAGAGGGATGTTAGTCAGGTTTATTTTACTGATTTAAATTAAAGTTGTATCCTTTTTTCTCACATCTTATTACACCCACAAAAATCCACAATTTCTAGGCAAAAAAGTCATTGTTATGATTTTTCCCATTTATTAACAAAAAGGACAAACACCTTATAATAATGTGACAATATCCCACTGTTTCAGGAAAACATGCCCGCGACGGAGGGCTCAATCAACAGTGGATATGACACAGACACTGCTGGAGTCTACGATGACACCAATCTGGCATGTTCACCCAGTGCAATCGAGGCTCATTGCTCCATGAAGCGTTCCGACGTAGAGACGAGTCAGGAACAGGAGTTGCAGCATGCAAGTAACATGACCTCGTCAAGGTCGTCATCCTCACACCACTCAAATGGCTCGCTTGGGTCAACTGCATATCGGGTGGATGTAAGTTAATACACATTTTGAAAAAATCTTTTATTTTCTATGCTTTTTATAGTCTAGTGCGTAAGGAGTGGATATGTGTGTGTGCAAAATTTCGCTGATATGATTCCACGTAAAGAGTATGTTTGTGTGTTGTGCACAATTTTAACCTTCATAACTCGATAGTTTCCAGTCATAATAGAGTGGATGTATGCTTGTGTGTGTAACAGGTTACTCATGAAAATATATGGCACAGAGAATATAATACAAGACAACGGTCACGTCTAGCTCATTCGTAACATATATTCAATCTGCAGAATATGTGGCAAAACTAGACACAAGTAAACCGGGTAGATACAGTGATGGGCGATTGTCGATGAAGTGAAATTAATAAAACAGGCTACAATACACACACAAAACGGATACATACAAATTGTTCCTGGGACATGTGTTGTGCAAATGATCACTGATAGTTTGAGTGATTAACCTTAACCCTTTGAGCGCTGGAACCGGATTTTGAAGGCCTTTGCAAACAGTTTGGATCCAGATGAGACGCCACAAAACGTGGCGTCTCATCAGGATCCAAACTGTTTGCTATTCTGATAGTATTCTTTGAAAAAAAATCGAAGAAAATGCTAATTTAAGAAATTCAGCAGACAACATTTTAGCAGAAGACAAATTTCCCAGCATGCAAAGGGTTAATATAAAACTTTACACTGCTTTTGTGACATCAGACCTGTCTAATCATCTATAAGATAAATGATTGTTTAAGTGTTTGACCTTATTATAAAGCATCACACTGTGTTTCTGACGTCACACATTTCTGATCAGCTATAAGAAATCTGAGGGTGTTGCTTTGACCATATGAAATAATTGGTCTGTAATCAGGCCACGATTTATTNAAATACGCATTTACTTAACCTGTCCTGTTAAACGAAAGCCGCGTATTTATAGTATTACGAACACAATACATACAATTAGTTTAAAATATTGCTTCTTAATGATAATGTCTATAACATGTTTTTTATAACATGCGCGTGTTTACGTCTAAAGAGCCGTATCTAAATTACTTACTTAATTGATGAGGTATTTTACAATCACCAATTGTAACAGTGATAATACGCCAAGTTGTTAGAGTACAGAATACTCCTAGTGCGATAAATTAGACGTGTAAGGCGAATTTAGAGACGCTTTGTATATGCTGCTACATTCAAGCAGATATTACCAATTTCAGTAGTTTCTAAATTTTCGCTTAGGAAATACCTTATTTTGATAAGTATGCTCACTAAGGGAAGTGAAGATGTTATGAATTCGTATAAATTGGATCTCTGAATAAGATTTTTATAAAAGTAAATATTGCTTCTCCGATCTATTGTTATTGTCTCAACTTGATATATCACAAGGCCACATGGTCAATTTTAGTCGAGCAGTCTCCACCAAATCCCTTAAGTAAAGACGGATATTGTGGCTAAGAATCAAAGTTAATCATCTATATGCGAACACATATTACATACTCTTGTCTAGGATCGATAACATAAACCTACATTAACCTCCAGCAGCTTAGAGATGAAAATCTGTGTACATCGACATAAAACTTAGGTATTGTTTCCAAAACAACGTGTTGCACTTTTCTGAACATAAACCATAATGTGAATATGAATTTGGAAATGAATTCAACGTGATAAACTTTAGTATATGTTTTGATAACTGATTTCGATGCTTAAAAAGAAAACATAATAAAGTTTACGATAATGGTATAACTCGGGTTGACGTAAGCCCTATTATATCAAAACATTATATGATTTGTGTCCATGCAGACCACATAGTTTTTTATAAATTCACAATTGCTAATGCAAGAAAAGGTATCCAGCGCCTTCATAATGGAATATTGAAAATGGTTCCTTTAACAACAGATACGTACTTCATACGCCATCATCTTTCACTCGAATCTACTTTAAATGTTATCATAGTCAAAGTGTACTATATCATATAAAACATAAATTAGTTTATTCATTAATAATAACGTGGTTACGCCCTACATTCAATTAGGATCCATGCGCATGTCGATACAGTATGCTAACACCTACTAATTGAATTGATTGATTAACAATAAAATTCACTTAAACATCAATTATCTGGGTTTCAATTATAATGTGCGTTATTAAACGCGTCATACAAGTTCGTTAATTCTAAAATATGTAACTAATAAAACAGTCATATACATTGTACGAGATTCGTCAACTTGTTTTACATTGTATTTAGTTTATAAACCAATTAGGTCTTGATTAAAAATAACAAGTCGATTCTTAGTGATAATGACAAGGATAATATTAAATACAGGTGTTTTGAATTAAGATAGACAATGGATGCGAACTGAATCTAATGCTTTATCGAGAAATCAAAAAAAAATATTTGCATCCTTTTCTTATGTCATATTTTTTTAAAACATACATGTGCTTTTTATCATAAGTATCAATCATTACAAAGACAAGACAAGACAAAGACAAGACAAATATTTATTCAGACTTGCACAGTGTACATCGTCTTAACACTAGATATTTCACATACAATTATGTCACAGTAATAATATAAACATAAGCAGCATCGTATACGGTTACGAAATGTTACAGAGATAAACATAGTAATAACATTAGCATAAGCAGCATCGTATACGTTCATGAAAAGCAAGTCATGTCTACCCATTTCACCCGTAGCGACAATTGTTGCATCTCACCTCTCCGCCTACACATTTGTATAAAACTATTTGTATTACACCAACCATCAATACCAGTCAATTAGATCATGATTTTATAAAATGCACATTCCACATAAATTGTATACCAAGTGGTATTCAGCAATGTGATGTAAAAAATAATAAAATAAGGAGACATGAGTGAAGAAATTGCATTTAAATGCAATATATTGGCGTTTATTTGTTTGAACTATTGTGTGTTTCCTCGAGAATAAATATGGAAGTTATGTTATCGACCGATTATCATTTCATAATGCACCTGCGTAAATATGTCATAAACGTATGATATAGAGTACTGTAGAAACTGTGGTATTGGGCGTGTGTGGTTATATGAACAATCGACTAGCAATTCATATAAATCGTTTCATAGAAGTATTTCAACCAAAATTGTATACGTAAACACATGCAAAAGTGAAAATCATATGCGCATATTTTGTTTTCAAATAAAATTGATTTAGACTTTCCTCTTACAAAGAAGCTACACACATTCTCAAACCATTAAATTGATCTTAAAAAGAAATAGCTTGTAATTGCTTTGAATGCTACTTCCCTTAACTGAATAATTGTCGTTGAATTTATATTTTGTAAAATGCCATTGTTGCACTGTAAACCCTTTTTGTGATTTTGCCGTTATACAACGTTCACCATTTGGTACATACTCCGTAGAAAAGCATTCAACACACTGGGAAATATTGCACAACACGTGTAATATTAAAACTTTGAGGGATCGCAAAAACATTGCTTAAACTTGTTACTAAATACAGTTTTTAAACTTGAATACAATTGTTATTTTTAGTATATTATTCTATATTGTATGCAATACGTTTGGTAAGAATAAGAAAATAACGTAGACGTTGTAAAGAATTGAAAACACAAAACCTTGTATAAGCCATACAATATGAGGCAACAAACATCGTCTTGTTTACATAAAACTTGGTGGTTACAGTGCGTGGAAGGTGTTGCCGCTGACTGCTATTCATTTGGAAAGTAAGTGGACAATAACGTTAATAAAATATAACACCAATAACGTCCCGAACGAGTTGCTTTCATTTGAAAACAGGTATACACCAAATTTGGAAATTGTACGATTAACATTATCTTGATCTGTTATTAAACGTATCAGAGTCAAGGAAGATCCATTTAAATTGCATCTTTCTGCAGTACATTAGCACCCATGACATGTTTATGACAAAACGCTAGAAGACATGAGTATTTGGTTTAAGAAAGACATAACCAAAAAAGACAAATTAATAAACATCGGTATGTTCACAACAGCGCTAACATTCGTGACTATGATTCAGAAATAATTTCTAAGTCCACGTTACATAATGATGAATAATTTCGCTGATACCAGTTACTTGTCTCCTATAAAAGCTCGTACCTTTTGCATGTGAAATATTCATATTACTTTGTACCGTACACTTCAAAGTGGTTAACATCGTTGGATGGTAACACTCTTAATATATTATAAATACATTGGATTTAAGTTAAGCTTATTGCAGTAAATTAAAAACATAAATTATATAATGAAAATAAAATAAATAAAATATAATGCAATAATACAATCTCACCTTTTACAGCAATTATGAAGGTAGGAAAAATTAAAATAAACTCCAATGATAATTGTAATTAATCCACAACTTTGTTTGCATTTTAAAACCTCAAATCTCCCCAATCTATGAAATCGTCCAACACTTAACCCCATTAAGTCCTTCAAAATGTATTTAAATATGCACGTGATCGCACTACTGTTTTAAATCGACGTCAACACTCGTATAGCCATGTAATGTAAATATGTGGTACAGTGTGTATCACCTCTAAACTCTCCATCTATCAGTTTTGCTTTGTTTGTTACACAAGTCCCATTTAAAACAAAACAAGGCGTTCGGAGAACGTTTTTTACCATATCTTAACAACTGCTATTACTCAGAATGCATGTAGCCAAGCGATACGAACACGCAGCACACGACCTTCATGTAGCCAACGACTTATGAGTTGATCACAGTGTGTTATAACCATTCCGCAACTGTACTACACGTATACGAATGATACGGAACTGGTTCGTAATGGATTCCCGAGCTCATCCACTAGGCTGGCACCGCAAGCGCAAAAAAAATACAATACGATCGTAAACATTAAGTATCATCAACAATATCCTCGCCAGTGCATTGTTCAATTAACGCATTGTGTTCATCAGACGGCAAGCGCTTTTGGCAAACAGTTCAGTGTACTATTATTATATAATAACTGATTTCATTAACCAAACCAACTCGTGATCAATCGAGATAATATCTATCGCATTATTAACTCCAGTTTACTGACAGGACAATTAGCCACATAAAACGTATCCAGAGCTAATATATTGCATATCGATCGTTGTCTTCCACTTGATTTGATTTACATTGACATGTTATGTACTCTGATTGCTATATTAATGGACATTATATAATAATAGGCGCCTGATTCTGATTCTGATTTATATGAATGGATAGGTTCTGCGAGCACCTATCTGCACTTCACTGCGGGCCGTTAAATTGTATGATGGTGTATGGAATGCGTTTGATGTGAAATAATAGCATGCGGACTACATACTTCAGTCCCTAAAATAACACATGCATTTTGTCCAGTTAGTATTTTTGTAAACTTGTAAAGAAGAGAGTCCACCGAAGTTTTTCGGGTTTCCTTTTGCAAAATACCATGTAAACACATGCAGTTTGTCTACATGAATAACGATTCTTAGGTAAATCGACGTCGGCAAGGAGATATTAAGTCCAAGCAGAGGATGACAGTTTATGCATGTTTTTCAAGTATTTTTTTAAATTATAAAAAAATGAAACCCTCTTTGTCGTTTAAAAATCTATTTTACAAAATAAAACAACAGACACGATTTCTCTTTTCATTCTATATTTTATTATATGAATTGGGGATATATTTTAGTAAGTGGTCCTTTGATGAGCTAACAAATGGCAAAATAAAGAATACTATAAAATGAAAGTATAATTATACAATTGTACAATTAATCTTGATGTAATACATGAGAGAACGAGAATGCAATTATGTATTTTACTACAGCAAATCAATGCCTCATTTATTCATATTTTATCCCTGCAAACTGGATATTCAAGTAAGCATATATTTCGTTAGCAAGTTATACATATATATCATATAATAGTTCCTTTATATAAGTACAACGCTCCTAAAATACCGAAAGCTACCTACCGAAATCGTGACTGGAATTAGAAAAAAAGATATACGATATGTATGTAAATGTGCATTATTATGTTACTCTAGAAACACCACATTCTAATGGATTTCCGTCTATACCGGAGAGTAATGGTGGTTTGTTAATACAATATTGTATCGAATAATCTCCCATGATATGTGAACTTTTGCCATAATTCATATTGTTATCGGTGCCAAAGTTGAAAGAGAACTGAATGCAATGAACTACGGAATGTCTATCCAGTATTGTATTTGTATTGTATAATGGATATATTATTTTAGAAGTAATATTTATAGGAATATAATAAATAATCTAACAGACACAAATATGACTGGCTTAGTGTTCATTACGAGTAGATTTGTCACGTGTATGGTGCTTATAGTTAACCAATATTCGTGTTGGTTTGTAGTTAATAAATATTACCCTAGCCATAATTGACATCACGCGGAATCCAATTACGCCTTGTTATACTGATTATTTTATTGAAATTGTATCTGGACCAGATATATTTACAGAATTTATATGCAAGTAACTCTGACTCAATACACGTGTTTAATCTATCGTTATGCAAAATTACTTTTGAAATTAGATGAGTTAACACTACTATTATTAACTGACGTGTCTGTATTTGTTTTGAACACATGCACGATCATAAGTATTGTTTCAGAATTGTGAAAGCTAGATAGATTTATTGCCCATAAACTTATTATAACCGTCTTTATACTGCGTCTAAAAGCGTACGCGGTAAAATCTTTCAAACGAAGGAATCTGCTTTTAATTGTTTTCTGGACTTACGGCATAAACTGCACAATTGCTCAGCACAAGTGTACGCATAACCAATAGTTGTTGCAGCGAAACGCGTTCAACAGAAATGTCCTACTTCGAAACGGAAAGTCTTTTTCGACTAAATTGTATGCTGCAAGTTGGAACCTTAAACGATTTGCCATCCACAGAGAGCATCACAACACGCATATAATTCACATTTTAATATGTACTTATTGTTTGCCTTAAAGCATGCATACTATTCAAGTTTCAGTCTTTATATTTTTAACTCGCGAACACGAATTTCATTTTAACAAATTTTGAAAAGATAGTTTCATTTGTTCTTAATAAATTATCATGGCGTTATCAACAAACTTGCATGTCCTGATACGCAATTATATTGCAATTTACAACATGGATTCTTTTAACGATACATTATTTGTGTATTTTATGACTTAATTAAGCGTATGACACACTTTAGATGATAAAGTTAACATAATAATTCTACATGTGTTGTATTTGATAATTGTGTTATGGTTGCATTGTTGTGTTACTTACTGACGTCATCAGTTTTCCCGCTACCGACATTCTCAATTTTGAAACGAACTTCGCTAGAATGCGACAACAAGCAGCTAATTGTGATACTTTGAGTGCGAAAGCATTACTGTAATTCAATAGCAATAGGGCAAATGTATCACTCAGGCTTCGATAATAATTATCTCGCAACATTTTAACATACACATACGGAGTCAGTTTCCAATCTACGAGTAATAAAACCTTGCTGAGATATGTGTTAGTATCAACTTGTTGCATATTGAGTATTTTGCAAACTAGAACGCGAACGCATAAGTCACAGTTAATAGCAAGTTCATGGATTTCCTGTCGTCAAGTACAACTTATCAGTCTTCTGCTTCGTCCAAAACCTTGCTTAAGTTCAAGTAAAATATTTTGACAGCGATGCTAAATATTTCTATTTCAGTTCACACACACACATATATATATATATATATATATATATATATATATATATATATATATATAAATATATATACATATATAGCGCTCTTCCAACTGAGCTAGCTGGCCTGATTTTTCTCTCAGA
>VMBQ01000214.1:92971-127664 GCA_007657795.1 Dreissena rostriformis
GGAGCAGCCGGGCGAAGCGGGACGGTGAAGTATAAAAGAAATTGTGTTCACACATTTGCCGACACTGGGACAGTTATTCGCACTTCGAGATAAACCACAGTAAATACATGTAAAATCGGGACTCGGGACAAATTTTTATGTCGAGATATCGAATAAGTCGAGATAACGAAATTCGAGATATGCAATGTTTATTAATATAGATAAAGAAGGAAAAATGTTGGGACATTGAGCTTACATCGACACATCGAGAAACTCGAGATATGCGATGTCGAGATAAGGAAAGTAGACTGTATACACTCTTTTTGTAAATTTGGTGTCGAGTTTAAATGATCGATGTAATATATGATGAATTAATTTGTGCAAGTAATAAGTTCATTAAATTTAGAATATACAACTCATATTTGATACGAACGCGATGTCACTCTAAAGATGTGTTTGTTTGCGATTTTAACTTTTTCCTTGAAATTATGCTATCGTACGTAATCGTAAACGTTAATATTTTGCCTATGGCTATTTATCTCTTTTAGTACTTTGATCGGTATTACATGTATGCCAATTCGAAACTATGTCAGCACATTTTTCTTTTTGAACATAATTATGAACTTGTACATTAAGGTGTATTACAACTTATAGCTTAAACTATAGCATACTTATTGCACTACTGCACTTTTTCGCTTAAATCGGTACGGGTTTTTATGACGTTGAATGCACTACGATTAAAAAAACACGGTTGTTACTCGTTGTTGCATTGGGCAACAGGCTAATTGTATACACATGATGTTTATTAGGATAAGGTTGTAATCGTACTGCGGCATCTGTGTGTGTGTGGGTCAAGCTGTAAACGGAAAACCATAACGTTACGAAATAAGGTATAATGTATAATATAATAACGGAATAATGGGTATTTGTAGCAAACTCACGATCATAATATCAAATAGTAGTACTGCACGTTGGGCATAGTTGTATTCATTTTCAAAAAATTAAAAGTTGTAGGAAACTTAAAATTACTCACACATACGAAAAAAACACCAACTCAATAACATGTTTTGTGGCTTCTTGATCACATTCCGCCATGATATCAATATTTGTTTTTATTTATATGAGTACGTATAGTTTAAGGCTTTATACATTTGTCCGCGTATAGACTCAAATGTATTTTCAAAAAATATACATGACGAAATAGGTAACTTAAATTACTTCTAATGCGACCCTGTTTTCTGTGCTTAATATTCGACTGAATTTTTTATAAGTTAGTGTTCAAAAGTGTAAGTAAAGGTCTTTTTCTCATTACAAACTTAATTGAAGACGTCATTTATTTACCTACACAGTTTGCAAAAAGAAGAAACTAGTATCCATGTTTTGTTCAAGTTCCCTTTGAGTCCGTACGTGCAATGTCAATATGTATATATTATATGATATTTTAGTAGTGCAACATGTGTTTTTAGAAGCATACAGTGTTTCCAAAGTCAATAGTTTATGATTATACAAAGTAATAATACGTTTCAAGAATACATACATGTACTTTTAAATATTGGACATTTTTATTTATAGCTATCCATATTATATGTGTAATTTAATAGTTATAATTACGTCAAATTTTAATGAAGCTAATTAATTACAGCAATATACCAAATATACTGTATTTTACATATATTAGGTCTTCATATTACGATTGTAATAATAATTATACTTTGTACTAACCCGAAGTAACTTAATTCTTTTTACAAGGTAAATAGTTTAGTCCATTGACTATAAGTCGATTAAATATGGACGGCCGCGCTCTGATCATGGATAGCCGTTTAGGTATTATATCATGATAATAATGCCTATTAAATTATCATATGTATAGTTTGCAATTTGTAAGAATTAATGAGGAAAAGCAGGTGACACAACAATTATAATATCCGGTTTTAAAATTTCCATTCCAAGATAATGTTTCCAGATATAATATATGCCATTTGTAATTTGCTATGTTATATTGTATACTTTCTCAATCTTTCAATAAGTGATTAAGGGTTTCAATGGCAATTCCTCATGTTTTTCATTTGCTCGTTTGTTGTATACTTGCTCAATCTTTCAATACGTGATTAAGGGTTTCAATGGCCATTCCTCATGTTTTTCATTTACTCGTATGTTATATGCATATTGTTTTTTTTAGATCATGTGTATGTTATTTAGAAAAACCGTGCACCTCATTTTATTAGAGCAGAACACCGAAGCTTAAACAAAACAAGACATTTACATGTGTCAAGTGTTAAAGTAAAATAATATATTTAAACACGCAATTTCTTTTCAAATGCTTTTATGTGTTAAAGAGCAAGCATTATTGAAGTTCCTTTCATTCAAAATATAAAATAATAACGATACTTTTATTATTAGTTAATGGCCACATACCATCATATGACGAATTATGTAATTCGATATATACATCATTTTAAGTACGCAAGTTTTCTGGCAATAATGACCAAAAACCCAAGATTATGTTGATATTATAATTATAATAATTGTTGTCAACTACGAAACTGACTCAAGCTCAATCTGGAGATAACATATATCTGTAAGAGTGTATAAAAGAAAATCACATTAACGTTTTCAACCATAAAATTAAAGAAGTTGAGCAACACAATCGTAAATATAGTGCACATCGTGGATTGGTCACTGTACAATGTATATATACGCTGACCTTTGACGAAACATTACGCATATTGCTTTTATTTTAAATGATTGGGCAGTTGATTTTAAGTAGAATAAGTTATGGGCGATATACCAACGCCAAAAAAACAACGTTACATTATACACGTTTATTGCGCTCAGTGCAGAATATATATCAGTCCCTGAATGAACTGGTGTGTATTTTTATCCAAGCAGAAATGTTAATATACTGGTGTATTCACTGTTCAATGTTTACGTTCATGGACTATTAGTATTCTGCATGCGACTAGTATTATGGAAATCAATATGTCTTTCAAACGTAGTGTAATTACCATACAGTTATAAATAGTAAATGAATAATTTAATACATTTTACAAATAAAACAGCAATTGGGAATTTGGGTACATTTTCCATCATATCTGGGATATGGTTTGACCTCATTCAACGACTAAATAAGCTTATACACGATGAATATACTTAAACTGTAACTATTCACTATTGGTATATATTCTGCGACACTTGACAATAGTTTGATTTTCTTTATCAAGATTACAAATCACAGGTGATCATGCGTATCCAAAACGTTGGCGCGTATACCGTGACCAATAACTGTTAAAGGTACATGAATAGAACGTTTATACACATATCAGATAATCGTTTACGCATTCTTAATGGCTTTTCCGTTTACCTTATACCACTGCTTAACCAATTAAAATGTGTTTTGTTCCAATTAAATGTGCATTAAACCGTTCAGTGCTGTTTATTTCTTTGCGCACGCCACAAAGCAATATCTGGGGTTGAACAGAGCCGAAGCAAAACGCTTGAAATATACGGGGTGGTCTCTGGTAAAATCGGGCTTAATGTATATGCGTCCGCGCATGCTTAAGGTAGCACTATACAGTTTTTAGCGTTATTGTCGAATTGGCAGTGGAAAAATGTCTAATAAATAGAGATACAATGAAACTGAGCAGCAATAATTGTGTTTTACAAGTTTAAAGTATTATATTTATGTGGTGGTGGTTTGAAATGCATGTTAAGTGAATTCGAAAATGTGTCCAGTGCATAGCCAGTGTCTCTGCTGGGCTGCCAAGGTCATGAAATACGTACATGCTGGTTTCTAGCTCCGAAGGCTAATTTTGCACGAATTTTAAAGGGGCCTCCACTCAACTTAATTTCAGTAAAAAACCACGTGTATGACCCTAGGTTTCTTCGGTGTCGGTCAAATATCTGGTTAGTGATGCATTATAACAGACGGTGTTTAATGAACTGGCAATATCAGTTAAGTGGTAAATTTGTGTTGAAAATCACGAAAATGGCCGCGAAAACCGGTGCCATTCAGACCCCCAATTTGGCTGATTTTCCATAATATAAATATGGAGCACGTGGGTGCACCATGACTATCCATGTATTTTTTGGAAGACATATCCCCAACAATACTAAAGATATGTTTTGTATGATTTCAGGTGTAGACGTTGTGTCAGCTGTGAGGACGGACAGTGCCCCCACCCCGGCAGCCTGTAGCCGATTTGTGAAAAACTGTAGTGTGCCCTCTTAAATTGGATAACACTTTCCGCCTGGAGTTTCGTTTAGAAGAGAATTTCTTTTAACGTAATATGTCGTCCCTGAAAAGGCATCCGCGGTCTTCACGGGCTTATTTGGGACGATACATTACACGCATGCATTAAGCCCGGTTTTCCAAGAGCGAGGATCAGTAGATTTGTGGTTGAACACATGCACATAGAGACGTTAAGCATCACATATCGAAAACGATTGTAATTAGAGCTGTACAGAAACAAATATACGTGACGAATATGCATTATGTATCGGATGCTACAACTTACATTGCTGTGAAAAGTCATAGACTAAAGTCTTAAACTAATAAATTCGTATGTAAATGCTTGGTCGTTTCGCTAAATGTAACGTTATTCAAATATTGTGTATGGCATAAGTAATGTTAAGCAGTGTCGTTATTTACGTTTTTGTCGCGATGTTCACTTATTTTATCAAAGTATAGTGCTTGTATGCGTTGTTTACTATTGTAATTGTGTTTACGTTTAGAAGGTGTTAAGACATTTATTGTCTTAACCATTATCGGCTATAATACACAATTCATTTTTCGAGCACGTAACGTGTTAAAATTGTGTTAACCTAATATTAAGAAGGCATTACATGTATTGGTAAGAATATATATTTATTGTAAGGATGGCAGAAATTATCAAGAAGAATTTGAATATTAAATGTCGTATACACTTGGAGACATTTCTAATGCAAGTCTTTTCAAACTTAATTATCTCATTTTTTAGTTAAGATTTTGATTTAAAATTTTACATATGATCATTTGAAAACATGCTCAGCAAGCTCACGATAAAATCATTCATCCGTGACGATCAAACTGGGGTATGTATGGTTACATCGTTTTGCACGTGGAAATGGTGAACCACAATATTATTCGTAATTTTATTTCAATTTCATCATTTAAGGTGGGTTCTTACATAAGGATAACATAAAAATTGTTTAAAAAAATGTATGGTTCATATGAATATTCAGGTGCACAACTGCGTATTTTGGCAAATTGCAGGTTACCTGCAAATGTATTGGAAACCTTTCCAACGCAACACTTTTCAAACATGAATATCTCACTTAGTAGTAAAGATTTTCATTCAAAATTGAAGGTGTGATCATTTGACTACATTCGGTGCGAGCAAACGATAAAATCATTTATCCTTGACGATCGGACGCTTTAACAGGTGGGGTAGGTAGCCTGCAATTTGTCAAAATGCGCTGTTGCGCTTCTGAATATTCATATGAGCCATGCATTTTTTAAAATTAATTTTATGTTTTCCTGGTGTAAGAAAACACTTTAAATGATGAAATGTAAATAGATTTAGAATAATACTAGATATTTACTATTTACTATTNCTTCTCTTATGACAATACGGTCAATCTCGACTATGCATGGCCCCATTACCAACCCTGGGGCACACCAAGGTCAAACATTCCGTGTGTGGATACGCGTCGGCCTCTGCCGCGCCATTTCTAGTTACGATTGTTTTCCCAATGTATGGCTTTTCCAAAGTGTTGCAAAATAAAGCATTGACAATTGAATGATTCCGCGCGGTTCATTCAATAATAAAATATATCTTTACTTAGGCCTTCGAGCCAGTTCATAGTATCTTTATACATGTTTTGGTAAGTTTCTATCGCTATGAATCTTTACTTCAAATCCTCCCAAATACTATTTCTTTGATGTTTTAAGAAAGATGTGTTGAAGACATGTTGAGTTCTTGAGTTTGCCAGAAGCCACCAACTCACCCTGGGCAACACGCTGCACCCACTCAAACAATCCAGAACATCGACCTGAAATGCTCCAAACGGGCAAGAACACAACCAGATCGATTTCATACTGGCGCCGTAACGGTTCAAGTCTAGCATCAACAAGGCGAACATAAGAACGTGTACTTGCGCAGACATCGGCATTGACCAGACTCAGCACGGAGAAGTCAAAGATCATGGTGAACCAATCAACCAACACTAGTGCAGACATCACCATGAACGACGATAAGCTAGAAAAAGTGACCAGATTCAAGTTCAGTCTTGGCGCAACCATGTCCAAGGATGGTACTAGTACTACTTCAGGGCCCGCTAGAAGGAAGTCGACGTCGAGGACGTCAGATGAAAAGCTGGATGGACAATGTAACATAGTGGACATCCCTTCCCATGGATGATATACTTTCAGCAGAAAACAACAGACCTGACTGGAGGAGGTTTTTTGTATCGTCGTCTCTCATTTCCCCCCAACGGCCAAACCAGTTAAGGGATTGATGACGATGATGATGTTTTTAAGACAATACACTGACGTTATTATGCATTTCGCAACATTGCCTAACCTTGCAACATGTATACATGTTGACGGAATAACGTTTAATATAACTTATAATTTTATAGTGCTTAAACTACTGTCGGCTCAATGATTGCGCTCAGTACCAAACGAGCTCGTAATTACCGAATACTGTAAATATTCAAACATATGCCAATGTAAAACGCGCTAATATGACCGGCAACATATTCTTTACCATACTGAAGTTTGTATGTCCGTTGCTTGTTACTGTATTATGCACATTTATAATGTTGAATTGGCTTATGTATTGGTTGTAGGAATGTAGTATTTAATTTGTAAGCCATGGTGATAACAGGTTGCGTCTTTACACACGTCTAGTCACGATAAACGGTGCACCATTCTTTCTAATGTTATTATTGCAATTTGAGCAGATACATACGAAATTACTTCCTGCTTTGTTATACGGTATATAAATAAGTGTATGATAGCCAGTATAATTGACGACTTTCTTATACAAGCTGTCAAGTTATATGAGTAGTTTTGATTAATATCTGCTTTTTACACACACACGTGCGATTGGTGTGTGGATTAAGCTAAATGTTATAAGTATCAGATAATGAAATGTGTTAAAATATACTAAGAGATGTTGAGTGTTCATAGAGTTTTTAACAAACTTAGTTTATACATGCGGATGGCATTAAGATAATAATTCCGGTAGATGTAAGTTCTCTAATGTACGCTCTTTCTGTTTTTCAATATTCTCTCTTCTCTCATGTATGTTTACATGTAACGATATTCGTCTCATTTCGCATAATTCCTTAAATGATCTCTAAACGCTTTCCGAGTACATGAAACTACGACAATTCGGTTAGTATTAAAACTAAGCGGTCTAATACGCGATACGAATGGGCTTTAACAACAAGATGTATAGATAGTTTTTAATCAGCATTTTATTTTCTAGCTTTAATAATTATTGTTAACTACACTAAATTGTATAGTGTTGTTAACAAATAAATGAAATGACATTTTTTAAATCTGAAAGCGTGAACAAGTTCCTTTCTTTCGCAAGTCAATATTTTAACATTATACATTTAAACATTATGGAAAACGGTTTCTGATTTTGTCCAAGGTTTGTGTGATTAATTCGTTCTTGATGTGTTTGTGAACCGTGCAAATATATTGTTTGTTGATTATGAAGTATCAATTATTTTCACATATTAAAAGATATTTTTGCACAATGGAACTATTTATATGGGAACTAGGTATTAATACAGTTAGAAATGACATACTGTACACAATTTTACACACACGTGCATTAATTGTCAGCTTGTGGGAAATATGGATGTATGCACGTAATAAAACGACCTACCGAAGGTGTACATGTATTTCAGACTTTTGAATACAAATCTAGTTATTATTTTATTTTTTTAAACAGTTCAAGCGGATTCAATAGGATGTTTGTTTTGTATATACAATTATAACACCGGAAAATATATATTTCAAGTTCTAAATAAAACGGCAACAAAAACATGATTCGTTGGAAAATTGTTTTATTTTGTTTCATAAATCGAATATTGTGGACATGCATTTGGAATTGATGCGGAAGTGATATGTTAAGCAACACTAAACTACAATAGCTGAGTACGTGTCATTTCTGTAGAGAATGCAGTTTTTTGCAGCTTTTTATATCAATATATCTACATATAAGTATTTTTATAAGCTTGTGTACGTTAGAAAACATCATAACGTCATGCATTATATTTATATATCATTTCATAACCATTTGCACTATATTTACAGCTTTGTCATTTTACATATACATTACTACATCACACATATTTATATTACTGTATAGATCTGCAATGATTACATTGACAACTTCAGTCAATTTTTGCATCTCAAATTTTATGTGGAGAGTTACTTTATTTTTACAGAGGATAAATATCGATTTGCGGCTTAAAAGAGGAACAAATCGTTTAGAGTCAAGTCAATGCAAAATTCAGGGAAGAAGCCAATTTTATATTGAGAATACAGTCCCAAAGTAAACGAGACAAATAACGCGCGAAGCTGCAAAACAATTTCCCATCTCATTCCGATTGCATCTTAGCAGTAAATCCAATTCGATGTGTACCAAATATTGCCAATTCAATCGAGACGTCATATTATTGTATAAACAATTATGTCTGGCAGTTCAATTCATTGCGAGAGAAAAGAGGGATTGGTCTGACATGATGTACATATGGCCTGCATTTAGATGCGGGACATACAAGAATACCATACATTCAACTGTGATCTAAATGAGAATATCACTTAGTCTCCATTAACAATAATATACCATACATCCAACTGGGATCTACATGAGAATATAACTTAGTCTCCATTAATAATAATGAGCTTAAACTAAGGCGAATCCAACACATCTGATGTAAGAAATTGTTGTTTTTCTGTTGCTAATGTTTTTAAAGTGCATCTTTGTTATCTGGTATTGCACGAACTGGGTGTAGATTATTTTAGTGTTGTTGCTGTTGTTTTCGTGTTGATTGTTGAATGTATGGTCCTAATACAATCATTCGTATGCTTCCTGGTCACTAATAAGAACGCGTTTCAATCCAGTTATCTGATTAATTGAAGATCGTTAAAATCCCTAGTCTGTTAACGGCGTAAGTTTACGACATGATGTCGACAATAATTGCATGAGAAACATAGTTCACTAATTGCGAATGATGGCATGCAGACATACTACGTGGTTGGCAACTGAATACAAGAAGTATTTTATGATCAGGCGTGTAAGCTTGTGATACTATGAGTGACGCATGCATATAGAGAGAACACTAAGTTACTTTTTCGTTAGGTATATGATTTATTTGGTACACGATTTAACATTCATATTATATGCTATAAATGCTACTAGTTTCCATAATTTAAATTTTAATAACTCATCAATTTTTTTTGTTTTGGATAGTTATTCATCCATGATGAATGAAGTGTATTATGTCAGGTATGTTATTCCGAAAGCTTTGGAAGTGTTTTACTATAATCCCATATGATAGTATTATACAAATAACATAACTTATTCTGCTATAAGAACATATTTAACATTTTGCTTTTGTAAAATGAAAGTGACACACATCAAGCTTTACGAATTCATTATAGGATGGATTGTAACAATTATTACTGTGATTACGATTCAAGGTCTGTGTTCGTACAGTCGTTGTGTTGTTAGTTTCGAAGTTATGCACTCTAATGAGGTTCTTTGCTGCACTTAAACCCACTTGCTCTTTTGAATTTAACACTCTACCAAGTTAAACTACAATGACTTGCACGTTTATTTTCATCGCAACACTCCTTCATTCTTCGCAAATAACCTTGAACGATATTATGTTAACCAAATCAAATGCCGTTTCCCAAATGGTAAACATCGATTACTTTACTGATGACATTTATGATAAAACGACATGCTTCGATCACTTAAACGATTGTTTTGGTTCAGGGCCTCTTTAATAGCTCATAAACCAGCTCAGGTTAAAGGTATGTAGGCGATTATAATAAAAAACATATTTAATTCTATATTAATTCCATAATACTACGAATATACGTTTTCGAATTAAAATTACAGTTACTTGTTTAATTGACAATAACATCTCGCGTTTATGTTATTGTTATATAAATCAAAATTATTTAAAAAGATATCGTATATTTGATTTGCACGATAAGCGATCATGTAAAAAGTGAAGTGTGTATTTAAACGTGTTAATAGTATTTAAAGTTTAACAACATATTTCTGTTGGCGAAAAAAACAAAAAAAACAAATAATTTTCTTCTTTAAACAAATATAATACCGCACTCCAAGTTAATGCATTGGTGTAAATTAATGAACGTTTAGTCCTTGGCGAGTGTAATGTCGACTGGCTGGTTCGTTTGCTTATCCCGGTGAAAAGCAGTTTTTAAAAGAAAAATTGCATCGGCGTGATGCTAATATCTTCTAAATTCACTTATGTTTGTATCAATCCGTCACGTTTGAAAACGATTTGAGGATATTATTCTGACATAAAAACAATGTCCCCGAGGACTTGTTATAATTTGTCGGATACCAACTCAAGTGGTTGTCTGTTTGTTTAATTATCTACCAGACATATAATTATTATACAAACTTAATTAGTCAACCTGTTCACGAATTTGTATTATGTTTTGCTGACTTCATACTATGTTTTGTCCGCAAATACGTCTTTTGATATTGGTTTTGCTTTTCCTTCTGGTCATATATCCGTATGTTCAAATTTTGTATGAATTGACAAATACAAATCCATTGTTGCATATGTATTTCCTTATTGATTTTACATACATGCATACATTAACTATGGTAAAAAAGCAACCTGATCATTGTTTATATAATTCTCAAAGCCAGTAAATAAGCAGTTAAATTATATCACTACAATAATAATTTTAATTTCTGAACTTTGACATTTATAAGTAAAAACATGTTTGGTTTTATTTCCTTGAAACATGTGTATTAATACAAATATCCCAAAGCAGCCGGCTTCATCAAAACAAAACAGAACCTGTCAAATGTCACATAATTTATAGGCCAATAAAATGGTGAAAGCTTTAGTAAATATCCTTATACTGTCATGACATAATAGAATTGCTTTTTATGCACAGTTCATGAAATTGCTGAGATATGTCCCGCTTGCGGATCGTATCTTACAAAACCTCTGTTCTGCCGAATGTACCATTACAGGGCAAAAACGCAGAAAAAAGAGGGCCACCGTGTTTAAATAGAAAAGGAAATGTTAAAGGAGTTGCTCAATGTTTTGAATGACTAAAGCATGTTTTACGGCGTAAAGGTATCTCTTTCATGCGTTCAATTTTACCTTATGTGTGTGCATACCTATCATTATGTAAAGTTGTCACGTGATTGTGGAAAAAAGAGAAGCGAAAGCAAATACAAATTGACGAGAAAGAAAGGTGACAACGTAAGCTCTTCGAAAAGAAAATTTAGAGAGATTGGCGATGTAGAGAAACAAGAAGGCGTATTTTCGGAAAATGAAACAACAAAAAATAAAAAATATATATGTAGGCGAAAGAGGGGAGAAAAAAAGATTGGGATGTGGAGAAGCAAAATTATAAAATACAAAAAATGCAAAAGATAAGCAGTATTCAGATTACAAAGCTGATGGCGGAATCGTTCAAATGTTTTTGTTCCACCAGAAAGCACCATTGACGACAAATGAAGTGGAATTGGTGATTCTGTGATGAATGTTGTATTGGTGTGGTTGTTTTAAAGGTATGTTAGGTGTGGGTGTGATGCATGTAGTGCGTGGTTTCATGACATACATGTATGTTTAAGTGAAGCTGACATTCCAAAGGTGACTGAGAGTTTGAGAGATGGGTCTGCAAAAGTGTTTTTTCATAGGTACCTCATATATGAACGAACGGTTGACCGAAAAACAGAACGAGCGAACAGATAAATTGGCGAACACCTGAACGAATGAGGTTGATTTGATAGTCGGTCGGTCGGTCGATTGATGGATGGATGGATTGGTGGTACGTACAGACGTACGGATAGATTGTAAATTTCAATTTAAACTGTTTATTTATCTAGTGTTATTAATTAGTGCAATATACACTTGACTACCCCTTATTTGAGACTGGTTAGCTTTTATTTCCAACGTTTTTAGTATCGTACATAACAATACAAGAAAGAACGATGCGAATGCTATGAAACTGTATATATATACATTGCATTCTTAAATAAAGTGTTAACATGGGAATAAAAAGAAGTTTCGGTAAAACAATGTACTCTTTCAAGACACGTATTCGTTGTCTTAGCGAAGTGTCTTGTTTAGTTGTATTTTTTGCTGTGTTCAAGCAGAAATCTAAATACAAAATAAGTACATGAATTGAAGTCAAATAAAAAAATGAAAAACATTGGAGGCTCCATTTCAAAGGCAAGCCGTCATTTTAAGGTTGGCAAATATTTCTAGCAATTGCGCACAATTTTATTCTCAAGTATTCGTTGTATTGAACGTGCTATCAATCGACATGTGTGATGTGATTGTGTTTTAAAACAATGTTGTATCGTCTCTAAGGGGACTCACATTGTCTGTCAAAGGTTCTTTACAAACTAATCAATAAACTTGTGTAAAACGAAACAAACCTAACATTTATGGTGAATATGGCTACCTAACCCCTAGCACTTGGTGTACCAACTTCACGTTATACACTTTTTACCCAAGCTATTATAGCTAAGTGTAATTAAATTACTACGGTAAGCAACCACCATATAGTTAACTGGAATGCAACATACCCAGGTGGTGAACGTAATGTAAGATATTCAATAGAACGTCTTTATCTTGCATTAGTAAATCATCATGTCATGCCGTTTATGTCGACAAAAACATATTTATAGCTCGATCTTGAATAGTCATAAACTTGTAATGTGACGAGAATTTTGTTTAAGGAAGAACACTTTTACATCCGTTATCTCAATGGGACAGCGCTCATTAAAATGTCAAACTGATGTTTACCATAAGAAACAACACATGTTATGCTACAGCCGTGTTTGAAGTATATGAAGGTATCCCAAGCAACCATGTTCGTAAGACGAGTATTCACTTATATGTGGTATAAGCTTTTCATAAATCAAGAATTATGATTTTCATGTTACTTATTTTAAGTCGTTACACTTAACTTCATATTTGATATTTTTACCATAAAACAATCATTGATATCCAAATAAAACATTTAAAAATAATGCAGACACAACAACAATGCATTAGATTTGTACATGCATACATATAACATGTGCAAATGCCGGTTTGATTGATCAAAACAAAAAAACAAATTGAGATTTTAAAACATTTACATTATAAAATACACACGTAAATTACAGATTAATAATACGTGGTAAAATATTTTAGTTTGAAAGATAATATACGTCGTCGTTGCTATCTTTTTTATCTTTATCGTTTCTGTTTTAAATTAAAGTGATATATTATGTAATTTGATTGACTATCCTTACATCAATTTTGTCCAAATCTATTTATTTAATATATGAAAACGGTTTGCAATATTGTAGTGTAATATTCAATTATATGTTACGAGTTACGACAAATTCAAGACATGTTCATCAAAACATATTAAGTTCATCATTAAGCTTTGCAACGAATCATTGTAATATATCTTGGTCATGAACATTTATATCGATAAAAGGTTAATTAACATACACCATACATGTTAAATAGTTTAAAAGTATTATCTGTCAGCACATCTTTTCATAATTTAGTTGTTATACTAACTAACAGTAACACGGTCAACTCTTCTGATTAAATCTGGGATTTCTTCATTACTAGGTTACTAGATTACTTGATTTAATTGCCGCAGCGGCTCGACAATTTTTCATTCAAAACAATTCACTGCAGATAATACAAATGCGTACCTGTATGTCTCAGAAATATAAGCAGCAACAACATCAATGCCCTTCCGAAGTGATGCAGTCTGAACACCATACGCCTTATATCCATTATTGTTAGCTTTCTTTGTTGATATCCAGTGAATCGCGCACCAAATTGAATTAAAGGTCTATTTAATTTAATAACTCTTCTGTCACAGGAAAGCGCGTGTTCGAAGATAACCCTCCTTGCTTAATTATTATGCTTTTTGAAGTATTCCGATTATTTGATCAGATAGAATCCACTTAACTCCACCTCGTTGAATTAAATCAGCATCTAAAATGAATGTCATTGAGTTTTAAAGTTAAACATTATTAATAGTATTCGTTTAGTATTTAATATACATGAAGTACATAATGTTGGGCATACGTATATTGCATTTTTGAATTTGCATAACGGTGAGGTTTGCAGCGTGAGGTGTCCTGCACATTGAACAGTTTACTGATTATTACCGTCATACCTAGTGGTAGTGTTGTTCTTTGTTATGTACTGAACAGTTCGAGTGCTCTTTTATATAACTGCTGTTAATTAATGTAACACTGTGTGTATAGGTGAAATAAATAATACTTGCTATACACTAAACATAATCCAGTATGTTTAGAGCGATGGGAAATGTTTATAGTTAGTATCTTCCCAAACTGGCAGATTGGCTCTTGTTGGTATCACCTAGCGAAAACCCAGCAGCGTGGACTGTCTCCTCATATAAAATATCGTCCACATTCGGTTAAATGTCAAACCAAATCTGCATGATGTATAATCAAATTAGAGTGTACAAATATTTTTCCAGCAATAATTATTACACTTAAGAAATGCACAATATATATTTTTCATTAAAAACCTTAGTACAATTCGTGACTCAAAATTGCATAAAATTATTAAAACTTACTGGAATATATCCGCTACAAGCATATGCAAAATTAACAAATATATGACATTTCTTTCTACACTTATATCCACTTTATATAATTTAAGAAACCGCTCCACCTCAATTCCCAAATAACACTGCGTTTATTTTTGCATCACTTCTTCATCGTTCAAAATAATAAGAAGCCCTTTAAATGTCAACACAAACACAAAATCTCCTCTCATAGTTAAACGGCAATCGTCTCACTACACTCATTAATGATACAACGACATTCTTTGATTATTTAAACGATTTAAACGATCTATCTGGTCCAATGCCTCTCACATATCTCATAAACCAGCTTGGGCGAATGATTTGAACGGTAGTGTAAGGCAACTATGATGAGACACGTCTGGCATTTATTGGATGAGTTCGTCTTGATACTAAATTATACATTGAATACCTTCATAAAATCAGCAATAAAAGTTCGGGTTAATGTTAACTGATTGTGAATTGAAGCAAATAACATAAGGATAAATTACTTATTCGATGTATATCTTCAGTGTTAGTGTAAACAAGTCAAGCGCATAATTAAACGTGTTTCAACTATCATTATAATTGTAATGGTTCGCAGTGTCATTAAATGAATTATTTTTATCCAGTCGACACTCAAAATATATGATGCAAATGCATTGATTTTCAATTGCACTTAAACATCTACTTGAATGTGCCCATTCGTGCATTTAATGACTTGTTTTACAAGGAATGAATGTTTCAGCCACACAGATTGTGAAATAGAAATGTATATGTCTGAATCTGATGTGAAATAAAAGTATTGCGCCTACGCACGGTTGAATTTAACATTTAGAGCAAGAAAGCTCCTAATCAGGCAGTTATACATTATTACTTGTATTTCCGGTACAAGTATAATCACACCATAACGTCATAACACAACATTTCACATCAAACAGTTATACAATTAGAATACGCTTCAATTTAATTTTCAATATCAACACAGAATCCGTCTTCTGTATTGACTTCCTTTTATGTTAATAGCCGCGAAATTAGCGAACAACCTAACGAGCAATGTATAGATTGCTTGTCATGCTTAATTGTCAACATCAATTATATGCGTTTGTACTGTGAGACAATTATTATTTCGTTTGAAAGCAATCGAGAAATCGGTTAGAACATCACTGACTGTTGCATCAGATTGCAGACATTGGTTGGTCCATGGTCACAATTCCGTCGTTTACAAGTATATCAAAGAAAAACGTTAAGAAACCTTAACGTGTTTTTTGTAATATTTATAAAAAAAGGTTATATTATACTTTTAAATTATTTCATTTTGTTCTTAGCATCAACAGCAAGCAACCAGAACGACAAAATCTTCATCGGGAAATTACGGATGAAACATTTTTTACAAGACGTCTGCGCGGTACATTGAAAAGTAAAGCGATATATGCATATGTACAGTATACACTCTATGGTTTTGACGGCGACAACAATTATAGATAAGAAATGCCATTTTGCAGGCCAGCATGACTTCACGGAATATCATCAATTATGTTGTTGTTTTAACTGATTGTCCACGTAAAGTAAAACAGCCATGGAAGGTTTGTTGAATGTAGACATAAGCACGTAAATCTAGGCATTCAATTATATGTTGTCATGAATGTGTATATGTATTTGGTGAGTGTCCAGTGCAAATATTCCAAAAACACAAAATGAAAAGGAGGGCATTATTATCACAAAACATAAAACCTGAACATTAAACTGCCACGTAACGGCAAGGTTTTAGTGTTTAAAACCGTTTGACTCATGGTACACCTTTACAGCTGAATTTAAATGTTTCCATACCCTACAACAACGCGTTTATTTCATTGTATCATCGTTCGCGATCTAGAGTCATTCAGTTTTGCCAAGACGTAGTTATTGGATACAATTGGTTATTGTTGGTAAAACGCAGTGTATTATATATAGAAATCTTGAATGTGCATGTTTACTTTTGAAGACAAAAGGATTAGTTAAGCATTCAACTTGCCATAACGTGTCATACAATTTAAGTTTTATTAAAACTCATTAGCTTCTTTGTTAACTGTTTCATTTACAATAACTCTATTATAATTTTGAATTAGTTTTGCCATATACGATTCACAATTTGACCATATATATCATCTAAAAAATTTCATTGACGTGTTGATACTGGTATCTGAAAAATATTATTCACGATTCGCTTTTATTTCAGTTGTTAATTATATCACTCGGCTGCATACTCCAATCTGTATAACTCACATTCCAATTACCACACATACTAAGACCAACAGAAAGGCTGAGCGATATACGTTCGTTTTGCTTCATAGTACATTTATATAGACGCATATTCGGTCACCGTGTCCTTAGAACCTCCATATGACAGATGTTTGGTATCTTCTTGTGGTATCAGGTATCTTATAATCACAATAAAGTGCGATATTCAAAGCCGTTGAAATAACAACTTCAACCAGTTTGCACTTGATAGGGTTAATACGAGTAACAGAAAACAGCCGCTGTTGTTAGAACGGGAATTGGGATTTTATTGAATAACACATAAAAACCGTTTCACACGTCACTTTCCGTTAAATGAGTTGAACGAAAACTTTCCGTTATTGTTTTTTTTATGTTTACATCTTTAAATTCTAGAGTGCATTTTGAGAAACTGCTTTAGAAATATGTAGATTTTAAGCATACTGGAGTGTGTACTCGCTAAAACAACAAATATGACATAATAATGCGTAAAACATAATACTTTATTATCGCAAGTAACAAATTGTCAACCGGCAATATAAATATACAACACAAATGAGTATATACTCAACACCAATGTATATATTCCAATGTATATATAACTGAAATACAAGTGTAGTTGTTGGGCAATATACATTTACAATTGTAAAGAAATTTTGAATACACTTTTACAAATATCCCATTTTGCATGTCATGTGTGACCTCGACAAATCTGTTAACATGCATAAGTTGTTAATACAGGACTTCAAGTTCCGCCTGCGTTGAATTTAAGTATAAACAATTACCTCATTAAACAGAAAATGCCATATGTACATCAAAACTTCGTTCTGCATTGGCCCGGGATATGTTTTTAAGATTCAAACAAAAAATTGCATTTGATCGTTAAAATTCTTTAAAATGTTTAGTTTTATTATCTTCAACTTTGTATTTATTTTAAACTTAAATAATGCATTGATATCGCCTGTTTTTATTTTACATGTACGGCATTTTTCGGAAGGTTTAAATGCTGCGCATTCATGATAAAACACATTTAATGCATGATATACATTCAAGTGTGACTATCACCACTTAAGTCTGGCTGTCATAAAACCATAAACTTCATCTTACGTTCATGCAATATTGAGTTGAAATAAATTCTGTGGTTGATAAACTAGACGTCATCCGAAATAAATTACAAGTGTCAGTACTTCTGTATATATAATGAGAGATCCTTTGGCTAATTATACAATTGTTTATTAGTGTGGTTTTCCTATCTTTATCATTTTATGACAAAAATAAATTATGATTGCTAGTAAGAATGCTTTAATAAAATTCTTATCATAAAATTTGATATTATTGTCTGGCTACAAAATTTACCCTTACAAGTATATGTCATTGATAAAAGCGGTTGTAATTGATAAATGACCGACGCAAGTTCCCATGTTTCATAACAATGTCAAACACCATGACAATTGCGTGTTTAGTTCACAAAATTGTTATTCAACACATTGTTAACGTTTACATTACCCAACAAAACAAGACTTTCAGTGTTTACAAGCTAATAAAATGAGTTCATATATGCTCCAAATGTGTAATTGTCTAACATCATCACTTAAAAGCAATGCAATACAACGAATCACAGTATTTTTCTTAAAATATTAAGCTTAGAGTTATATAAACCGCCATTTTAGGACAAATACATGGGCGATAAAATGTACTCAGTTATACCGGAGACTACCTTGGTAAATGAACATGAGGGGGCTATTAGAAGCTGATTCATATGTATGCATGTATGTGTGTATGTGTGTGTGTGTATGTGTGTCTGTGTGTGTGTGTGTGTGTGTGTGTGTGTGTGTGTGTGTGTNGTGCGTGCGTGCGTGCGTGCGTGCGTGCGTGCATGCATGTATGTATGTATGTATCTATGTATATATGTATGTATGTATGTATGTATGTATCTATGTATGTATCTTTGTATGTATCTTTGTATGTATGTATGTATTAATTAAAGATTACATTACATGAATTAAATGCATTAAATGCATACATGTTACATAATATTTCGGTCCTTCAAGTGAATGGCAACCATATTATTAAACAAACACCCATTTATAATGGACCTGTGAGTGTCAGAGAGCCCTCGCATAGCAGATGGTCATGGTCCTCTACCAGACACGATATGGCTCTTCTCAAAATAATACATTATCCTATGCAATAACAAATCCAGTTCAGCTGTGTATTTAGGGTCATTGTGAAGTTAACAAAGACAAGCTCGGTGTTTGTATTGTCAAATTGAGCGGATATTTCACCGGATTATGAAAATCCGGTGACCACCTGAAATGTTAATTTGTGTTCACACTGAGCATGACAATCTCTCCACTTTAATTGTGCTTATTCGCAGAGTACAGCAACGTTTATTTAAATTATTTGCACATAAAGACATAATTTATCGAATAATTATAGGTCATTTCAATAAATTAACAATATATGAATCACAGTTTAATTAAACAGGAGTTATGTCAGCAGTAATGTGCAATACTACTTAATTAGTAATGCGGTTGCGCGTTAAATTGTTTTTGTTTACGTAAAATTCATATTATTTAAATATTATTGCAAGTTTGAAAGGTCCAGTAGTCTACTTAAATGTTTTGATATATATCACAACTAATGTGTTTGTTTAACTGATGAATTTTACTTATGAACAATGTTGACAGCTACTGGTATATTTGCATACCACACAGCAACACGTTTGTGTAATTGTTTCACCGTTCGCGATAAAGAGTCAGTCAGTTTTTGAAAATACTTTGTCAAGGAAAACCATTGCTTTCAAAATCAATTTTACTTACCGGTAGTTTAAAAGGAATACAATAAATGCCATTCGATTTGAAAAGACTGTTGTGTAGGGAACACTCAACATATTTGAGCGTATTGAACCTTCGTCCTACAGTTCGACAGGCGAACACCTCTACCCCTTTGCCACGGAGAAGGTATAATTGAACATTATACACCACTGGGTTTGTTTATTTTTTGATATTGGTAAATGACGGTAAAGTATTGTATATTATCCCGATGATAGTACGCATCAAAATTTAGTCGCACTCTTGAAAACCTGGACTGAATTAATGTGCAATACTATTCGCACAGACTAATCAGGGACGACACTTTTCTGTAATATTGAATTTTTCGCTCAAATGCAGTGTCTTCTGAACGAATATCCAGTCTAAGCGGAAAGTGTCGTCTCTGATAAGCCTGTGTGAAATACACAGGCTTATCGTTGACGATGTTTAATGCACATGCATACAATCATATTTTCCCAGAGACCTCCCATATGCACTTACAGTTAGTCAAATAGAAGAGTGATCTCAGGATAAAAGTTTAAGGTATACTAACACAAAATCAAATGAAACGTATGTTTTATAAAACTGTTTTAGTTTGATCACAAGCAATTATATGTTTTATACAATGTAAATTTATAAAAAAATATGTTGAATAGTGTTAAAAACATTGTATTGCTGTGTTCATCAAAAAGTATGAGTATATGCAATTATACATAAACAAAAAGCAACCTTCATAATCTTTATATTATTTTGATTAAGTTCAAAAATCATATTTTTCATTTTATTGCAATAAGTATCAGGTAAACTGTCAATTTTCCACTATAAAATTGAGTCCACAAAAAATGTGTTTATATTTCAGAGGTCAATACTACTCCATGCATGCGAAATCCATACGATATACCTATATTCCAGGACATACATCCTTTGGAAAACATAAATACTGAGATAGCCTTTTCCGTTTTTTTTTTTTTTGTTAATTCAAAGTTATCTAATTTACAAAGAAGCAGCTCACGCCATGGTATAAGTTTACAGGACAGACGCTGGTTGTTTTCCCATATCGTGAACTCACGATAATGCGAACTCGAAAGCCTTTAAAATTACAGCTGCAATGAGAGGGTTCGATACCAATCATTGAAGACAGTGCATGCTGCATTAACGGGAATTTGTATGTTATTGAGTATGTTTGTCGCTAGAATTACAAAAAAAAACATATTATATTGCGTGAACATTTAATACGTAACTATTATAAGAAGCGAATTTTAAAAGCTGACAACATATTAATCTTTCCACTCGGAATGCTCAAGATATTATGAAACGACAAGAAAGATAATTTACTTCAAAACCAATCTACAATGTATATATAATAACTGAAATACTAAATGTTCTGATAGGGATGCATATAAAATGAAAACGGCACCTGCAAATACAACTATCTATATATTCAATGTTTCATGTCATGTGTGTCGTTGAAAAACAAGTGATTGCAGGACGACACTTTCCGCTTTCGGTGGATGAACGATAAAAATATATTTTATTAAAAGAGAACATACAATATTGACCTATAGCTTGGTCTTGCATTTACCCGTGAATAAATCACATTTATTTAACTATCGGGTAATGAATAAAAATACAAATGAAAAACTATTTGATCGTAACAGTCGTTGACACTGGTTACTTTGATTTACTTCAACTTAATGTTTGAAACTTTAACAAAAGATGGACTAATTTCGTTGCGATGTCTTTGATTGAATTGTTTTAACGTTCGTTCATGCTATCAATATAACGCATTCATAAATCAAATTTAAACATTTGATGCCAGATTTGCATTAAATTATAGTGATTGTCACCACATTTAGGTCGGCTGTCATAAAACCATAAACGCAATCGAACTTTCATGCAATATTTACTTTTATAAATATGCTTGTGATAAACTAGAAGTCATAAATTATAAGTGTCAGTTCCCTATTTTAATTTTTAAGAGATGTAATCGTTTAACTATCAAGCCGTTGTTTATTGTTTTTGGTGTTCATATCTTTATCACGTTGTGTCACGTTGATGACACATTACATTTAGATTAATTGTAATACTTACTAAATAAGTAAACCTGTATCTAATGCAATGGTATTGCTATCTTTCTACACGATTTAGGAGGTCAACATTGTAAAAAACATATGTTTCTGTGGTTTCAGTGTAAGAATTTATAGAAAATATATTGTTTGGCACAACTCGAAACATAAAACCTTAACAATAAATGGGTTTGTATAAAAATGCATTTATACATGACCGCCAAGTGTACCTATGATGCAACACTAATGTGATAAGCCATGACAATTGTGGGTCTGGATCTTCAGATTGGTTCAACAAATTCATACTTTAACATAACCTAGAATAATAATACTTTTTTAAGAAATTAAAACAAATATATAAATGATAGAAAATTAGAATTTTCTATCCGCACCTATAAACCACATTATACCCCATATGAACAGTAACGATATACCACATACAACGAATCGCAATTGTTATAATTAACATATATAGCGTAGTTTTTAAAACCTACACCATCCCACGAATCGAAAGACTGTTTTTATTTAACCCGCAATTATAATGAGCAAAATGCCCTAACTAAAAACATACATGTTACAAACTTTGGTTCGTGAAATGATACAAACTTTATTATCGCCAAAGTATCCGTTTATTAAAGACCTGCAAGTCTAAAGAGTGTCCTTGCATTGCAAATGTTACCCCCCCCCCACACACACACAGAAAATAAATAGGTTTTCGGAAAATAAGCTTTAACATATAACACCTATTAAGTAATTATAATGGAATAACAAATAAAGTGAAGCTGTATGTAAAGGGTCATCGATTGGCTTATAAAAAAACACTCGGGGTGTTAAAACTCGCAAATTAAGCATATATTTTATCGGTTTATAAAACCTGTTGACCACTTGAACCTGTAAGCTTGTGGTCACACACAAAAGATGAATATATCTTTGCGCAAATTATTTGCATTGTGCTAATTTGCAAATGTCAAGCAACCCTTATTTAGATTTTTTACACATCAAAGTATTTTTAATCGAAAGATGTATGTTTTGTAAGAATCGGTCATTACAATAGATTAACAATGTATGAATCATTTTTGAAGTAATCAATATATATGTAAGGAGTTATGTGTATTACTATTTAATGGTTATTGACCTGGCGTATATGTATGTTAGGTGTATTTACATTTCATACAGTGTAAAATGAATACAAGTTAAAATATTTCATATAACGTAAAATGTTTTCAATAATATAAGTCTCATGTCATTTCATATCACAACGACATATTCCGGTTTTGTTATCAGTATCTTGTCAACTCTTATCACTCACGAGTTGCTGTTGGTTAATACAATGTGTTTCAATTAGTCGTATGTATGTATGGTTGCTCCTGTTAGTGGTCTCACTGCGTACACATACTCATAATGCCTCGGGAGCGAACGCATACGTACAAGCACTGATAAGCATGTTCACCATAATGCAGCTATTTGAATTGATATGTAAGTGTGTTTATATTCCAACGGACAATGCAAACATTTGTTAAAATTGAAAATACATGTTCATATACAAGAAAGGAATCATTGCTCGCCATGTGAGAATAGCTTATACTTTGAAGTGTTGTTTTATAAGACAATGTGAAGGTATTTATCTCTTGAAAATATTTTATATTCCTTTATTTACTATTTTGTTTAACATTTGTAAAGCATGCACTCACATCGTGTTTCTTTGTGGAATGAGGATAACAAGAAACAGAGCAACACACCTAATTTGAACGTTTACAACTGAAAAGGGTCAACCAGATGCAAAATTGTTATTAATATTCATGGTATGGTGAATACTGTCAGCAAATAGTGATGGAACAGTGCATTTGAACATCCAATTTAAAAGAGTTACTGACCGACACATACAGGTGTTTTTGTTTCGGATAATAATGTACGAAACATACAGAACAGACATCTCCCGCCGCTCATATAAAACGAGGAATCCGGAAATAATCATGTTTGTTATAATTTTTAAACCGATACAAACAAGGAAAGAACTGGGTTTTCGTGGGTATACAATATATTTTAATGAAATCGTATTTATTTAAAGACACAGTTGAAGCCCTGGGCGTGTCTCACATGTTTATAAAATAAAAGTGTTTATCATACACATCCATATTTACGAGTACTATCATTCGGAATAGTCATTCTGAACGGTCTTACACTTTCTCTGTCAAAAAGCACAAACCTCAGATTGCCATCCATAATGTCGATATCGATGTCAATGCAGTTCACATTAATCAATAAAATAATCGTATGCGGGATCTTGAATCTATGATTAAATTACTAAATCACATTACCTCGCTGCTAGGTAGAACAAAGAAGAACTTGTGAAACATAAACCTTTCATATTTCTGCAATATAGGTTTGATGTATTTGTATAATAAGCGTGTAAGTGATTTTTTGTAGTTCTCGCACTGTTTGATCAGTTCATAGTTCTGCATCAACCGTAACATAACTCTGAATATCTTGCAAGGCCGTGTGCGTCAAGACATACATACGCGAGACTTTACTAAACAGAACAACACATTTGATGTTCATACTTGCGTTTGAATGTACACTAAAGTTACTCCATATATCGAACACTCATAAGTCATATTTTGATAAAATAATTACGATTACTTTCAATCGCGCCACAACTAAATTTACAGCAGCGATTGAAACTGTTTGTAGTTTTTTCATTCACCGCATTTGCTAAATATGCTATGTCGGTTTTTTGTTAATGATTGTACTTTCTTCTTATTGCACTTGCATGTTATAACGCTTTTTAAAATCTGTTATGTTTGTGAAGATAAAAAATTGTAACGTTTCCGTTTGTAAGAGGATGATACATTCATACTCAAATGAACTTTAAACTGAATTAATTTTAAGTTAAAATCCAAACGTATCGCACTATGCAAATTGCATAATTATGTATATTACGATAATAAGTGAAGGTCGATAACCGTTTCAACTTTAAGCCAAAAACGGCAAAGTTAAATCATGGACATAACAAGGTTTCAATATATCACCTCCTGAATGTATGCAATATAAAGAGATGAAACTCCAGTTGCTTCATGCTCTTTGACTGTTTTGCCTAATTCAATAAACACCTAACAATGTAACAAAATCACTAAATGGACATTGCTGACATATTAAGCCGCTGCAATTTGTATATTGAAAATATATTTGCCACGGTTTTGTAAAACTACATCTCAAGATAACATAGGTAATGTGTCAATCGTATTGTGCTGATACGAACATGTTAATTAATACATTGTTTACATACTAAGGAATACAGCAGGCATGCGGAAATTCCCTTAACACGTAGCATTGATGTGATGTATAACAAATAAATATATATAAGCCGGTCTCTGTGAAAAACGGGCTTATTATGAGTGCGTAAAGCATCGTTCCAGATTTGCCTGTGCAGTCCGCACAGGCTTATCAGGGACGACAAGTTCCGCTTTTCATGGAATTTTTCGTTTAAAGGAAGTCTCTTCTAAACGAAATACCAGTCTAAGCGGAAAGTATTAAGCCCAGGTTTCCCTGAGCCCGGCTCATATGTCAAAAAAGTCAAATGTTACACAACTTCACGCGTGAATTATATTGGTTAAAATTGCTCGAATTTGGTGTTGCTAGATCCGCAAAAACATATGTTAACTTACATACCTGCATGTCTGAAGACTATCAGAAGCGTCAGCGGAAATGTTAATCCAAATTTGTGTGATTTTGCAAGCATGTTGCAGATCAGTATAATCATACAGCAAACGTTTCTATGACAAATAAATTCACATTTATACCTTTAAATCACGCATTGTGTCAAACTGCAAGTTAATCTGACATCCCCTGCCGACACAGTGAAAACGAGGCCTCAATTAATGCCTATTTCGCACTCTGTTTACGTTAACCATTTAATTTCTTAAATCCAGAATAACATTCACATTGAACCACGTGTGAAGTTAGTGACACTTAATATTGGTTCTTATTCGCTATTGTCCAACATAGTCCTGCATACCACGGGTTTATAGTGTTTGCAGCATCGTTTACACTATCCTTTATTTATTACACATGCTCCACCTAACGAGTTTTACAGGATTGTCAGCATCACGTAAGCATTCTCAGTGTGCGTGTGTTCCACTCTTTATAAGAACGTATAAAGTGACCATAGCTAGCTTGCACGAACCAGTCAGTAATTAAACAGCTTTAACAATAGCAGGTTCTTTGAAGAATATCCATTATACGCACAAAACAAGGTACACGAGGTAGAACATTTACCTTGCTAATGTAACACAGAATAAACTTTTTGTTAATATTGCCTTCCGCGATGCAACTTCTATATAAATCCAAAGTCTGTTTTTTATTGTTCAACATAGTCACGCGCGCGAATATTAACACACCAATGCAATTTTCAGTTTGTATAAGGCTAATAACTTATTAAGACGCGCGTATGTATATTGGGGTTTTACCATTGCCTCTGTAATACCATAAGATTGAATCAGACCGCTGTGCAACTTATAGGTAAATAATCGAGGAGATTAGGGTATGCAATCGATGTATTGATATTGCCTAAATTACAAGGAGTCATTGCCGCTCAAAACATATCTTTTGTACACTTACAGGGAATATTTAAGCTACCTTGCAAGTGATTCCCGATTTCAGGTAAGCGGAAATGGCCACTCTACAACGTGAACATTTACTGTCACTGAATTTACTGAATGTATACAATTTGTTTAGTGCTTTAATAAAAAAAATCGTGCAAAACATTAATTCATGAAATGTATAAACATTGCGAATATGTTAAATTATCATAATAAAATATTCCCTGTTAATCAGATAGAAAAAGGTAATGAAGCGTTTTAAAACTATTTCTAAAAATGCAAAAAAAGTGTTCCATAACCAAACATAGGAGGTATAGTTCTCATTTTAACTTTTCAGTGGCGTAGTGGATATGGTGTCAGCCTATCGACCGGGAGGTCACGGGTTCGATCCCCATTGAAGGAGCGTTCTTTCGATCTCCCACTAAAGACACCAAGTACTGGTTCTCAGTCCCATGAAACGGACTCGATAGCGTTTCAATAAGCAATAGGCTTTCGATGTTATCGAGCTAAAATAAATAGGTTTAAACTAAAAACTGTTCAATTATAGCGGACACACGTACTTAATATTTAAGTGATTTTTACACTTTACATTACGTAAGAAATAAAGTTAAAAACGAAGAAACCGACATGTTTTTGCCGACTTAAGTGTTCGTTATTTTTTTCTAAATTCATTATATTTGAGTTTGCGATGCTTTTTGCTACTTTCGACAATATCCGCTAGTTCTACTTAAAAACAAAACTAAAATTAGTAAAAGAAAGTATCAGAAATAGAGCTTTGGAAACATTATGCATGCCATTGCTTATTCCTTTTTACATGGGGATCGTTAACAAATGTTACCGACAAAAATATAGCCGACATACCAACCCTACAGGTTTGGCGATGTTAGTTGAAACAATTATTTGTTGGATCGAAGCATATAGCTTTTGAAACACTTTCGAGTCCGTTTCCTTGGTAGAACCGGTACTTGGTGTTTATATGGGAGATCTCTCAAAAGCTCACATAGTGTGATCACACTCGCGGCCTCTCGATGTTTCCACCGACCCGCTAATGAGGGCATATTAAAAACTACGTCCTGTGTTTATACTGCGATAATACTCGGCGTTTACGCGGCGATTATCGGCGACGTCACTTCGTTCCACAATATGTTCTCGGCGTGCCTACCAATACCGAGCGAATAGAAAGGAAATTCAAGACAAAATATGAAAACTTATACGGATCGACCTGACCGAAAAGGACGAAGAAACTATGATTTAGTGGTTCACAGAACAAACAAAACTGTTGAATAAAACATTATCCGCATTTAATGATAAAGGAATGGGGAAATGCATGACCGTGTACTCGACAAGGACGTCGATATACTTACGGTGTATTATTGGTCGATCCGCACAAGATTACAGACGTTTAGTAAATTGATAATCTGCGACATTACGGCGCCCATATTACGTTATTGGCTTGTCTTATATGAAGCTGATGCGACATTGGTGATCATAAAGCGTTGCGTATGTGTGTATGGCATCTGGTCCAAGGAAATTACACATTAAGAACGGAGAACTTTAGCGTTAACTATGAACATGTCCAAAGTAGTCTCCGTAAGGTCGCCTACTTCTGTGTTTTGGTGGATTTGACGCCGTCTCCGTGCGTTCTCATAGAAACAAAACGGGGGCTTTGGGGATCCTACCGCGTCCTGAGTCACCACGAATAAACAGTAGGACGCTGGACCGGTGTGACGAGGATACAAACAAGTGTCTTTGCAAACAATATAACATAAGCCTAAAGCTTGTATCAGTTGTTATATTTACCGTTCTATTATTCAGAAAGTATTGTTAAAATCCAACATTTATCCCGTTATATTCAATACCAATAAACTTCTGAAAGTAATAATTTCAGAATATTATACAGAATAACTGAATATTAATCACAATGGGCAAATATACTATTCATTTATATATCGATGTGCATTATAAGCTGAATTTGCTAAACATTAAACATACGTAGATATTCTCACATTGTGCAAATATAGATAAGCTTGCACTTTTAAAAGAGCGACTAAGCATAGTCGATACAACTTTGAAACTTATTGCAAAATTAAATACAGTTTTAAATAGAAATAAAGCTGTGTACGAATTATATTTCCAACCCTGCTTTTATTAAAGCCACATTAACACTCAAAATCAACGACTATTTCGCAAACTATTTCGTAAAATAAAGTTAACTCATTACATCTCAGTGTTCCTTATAGCAATAGCCAACATTTCAACGCCAGATTTTGTCTGGTAACATAGATTTAACGAGATACAAAATGCTTGTTTTTTTGTTGCACAATATATTCCCTTTTAATTTCCCACAACCATATCTATTCATACGACACACGAACCCTAAAATGGTACATGAACATGTGTTGAATATATTGTCCCACGAAAACACAGAATTTTGTATCTCGTTAAACCTATGTTACCAGACCACATCTATATAGCGTTGAAATGTTGGCTATTGCTATAAAGAACACTGATTTTGTATGGGTTAACTTTGTTTTACAAAATATTTTACGAAATATTCGCTGATTTTGAGTGTTAATGGGGCAGTAATATTTTGGTATTTAAACTAAGTTTGATCTGTATAAATCGTTTGGATGTTAATTAGTATTTTAAATAAGACGTTTTTACACAATATTGTCCAGAATACATTTTCCTATTAAATATATGATGTGAAGCATAATTTAGAATAACTTTTACAATTAAGCATTATGCAACTGAAGTTTCACTTTGTTTATATTGTTCTGCAGCTGATCAAGAATCGTGCAACGAGAGCCAATTTAGACATAAAACAAACACATTTATCGTGCGTCAATTTACTGAATAATGCACTTGTGCTGTGTTGTCAATAGCCTTCAGGCATATGTAAACAATTGCACATGTGTTCCGAAAGGACAAAACATGCCATTTTATGTTGAATGTTAACTTTATGTAATAGTAAATTGTTATTGGAGTCGTCTTCAAATGTAACACTTGACAACTTGTAAACAATAACCCGTTTAAACATTAACTGTGTGTTAACATTATGTTGAATACATTATAAAAGCTTTGCTAACGTGTCAAACAGTTCAAGCAACTTAACTATTATCACACATTTGTGTGTCGGTACGCTTCTGTCCAGTACTTAATGTATATGTATGTACACTTAATATTGACATTTAAATACATTTAGTTAGAGGCAAGTTAAATTATACAGAAACTTGTATTCAATCATAACATTGTTGGTAATTAATAAAAACAAATGCATAAAAGGCCATGCTTGGTTCGAACGTTAATATTGCCCGAATACAAAATAATTAAAAACAATATTTAAGGCGAACATATTTATATTTGGAACACCTTATTATAATTATTATTACTTTTAGTGGATCCATAAGCTTTGTATTTTTATTGTTTCTGCTATACTCTGACCATAACCATATGCAATGAAAACACAACAGAGCCTTCATAACTGGTAGTTTGAGATAAATAACTAAATAATAAACTTGCATCATAATGTTCTGCTTGAATATATATGTCATAGCGTATTAAGGAATACTATGAACATTTCGAAGCGTATTGAGGAATACTAAGCACATTTCAAAGCGTATTGGGGAATACTATGCACATTTCATAGCGTACTGAGGAATACTATGCACATTTCATAGCGTATTGGGATATAGTATGATAAATCCAACAAAAACACATATTTTTTGTCCTTTTGTATCAACGTTTCGGCTTACGCCTTCATCAGGATAACACAAATAACACCAGAAAGTGGGTGTTACGTAATTGACGTAACGTACATTAAATTGCGGGAAAATGTACGTCAATAAAAAGAACGTCAATTAAATGAAGCTTAACTTTCGGATTCAAGAATACACAATTTCCTATAAAATTATTTAAAAAAAATACTAATAGAAAAAACAAAATTGAGCTAAATTAAATTGCAGAGCTAGTCTTTTATGTTAAAACGAGCTTTGTTATTCATACCATTAGGGTATAACGTTTTAAGTTTATGTATACAGTAAGTTTCTTTACACAGACGATTTATGTTGTTACTAATAACATCAATTGGCATAAAGGAAAAGTCATTTGCACTGTGATGATCTTCATTAAAATGTGATGCGACCAGTGTTGAAAATGCAGGGTCAGACAAGTTTTTAATGTCAAATCGATGACTGTTCATTCTCTTAGACACCGGTTGCATGGTTTGTCCAACGTACTGTTTCTCACACAGTTCACATTCTGTCGTAAATTAAATTGCTCGCTTGTTACTGTACTTTTAAAATTGTCTCCAACGTGGATGGATGTACAATGGGAACAACGTGTTCTTCCGCAGGCACTGGAAGCACATGAACTGTTAAAACTGTTTGTAAATTGAGCACGTGTACTGTGGTTTCCAATATTATTAGGCCATTTAAACGCCAGTATGGACTTATAAGTTTTATGTACACTTCTCACTTTTTCTTTTTGTGACAGGTTAAGTATGTCCTTATACTTGTTTATTGCGGCTCCTATGTTTGGCAATGACGGATTATATTCCACTGTAAATGGGATTACTTTTGTTTTTGCTTTATTGCAGGACTGTAATGCGTCTTCTTGAGATAGAGCAGAAACTTTTTCAAACGCACAATCGATAACTTTATCCGGATTATCTCGCTCTTTGAAATGATGCTTGAGGTCTTGAAGTTACGATTTAAAACTGTTGTCATCCGATATAATACGTCTATATCGCTTCGCCTTACTGTATGGTATCCCGACCTTACACATTTTAAGGTAACATGACGTATAGTCAAGATATTGGTGGTTATTGGTCTCCTTTAAGTGTATATCTGTTTGAAGTGATAAGTCGTTATTAATAGAAACAGTCACATCGAGAAAAGATACGATTTTTCTAGAAGCTGAATACGTAAACTTTATGTTGGGGTGAAAACGATTAAATGATTCAATAAACAACTAAAGCTTCTCTAATGAGTGGTCCCAAATCATAAATATATCATCTAAAAAGCGAAACCACAGTGTCGGTTTATGTTCGCATATTTCAATGAAGTCTTTTTCAAATTTTCCCATAAATAGCGAGGCATATGCTGGCGCCATTGGACTACCCATAGCGGTACCCATTTTTTGTAAGTAGAATTCATCATCAAATAGAAAATAGTTATTTTCAAGTACAAGTCGTAACAACTAAGAAATTATGTTGCAATTAATGTTGCCTTTATGCAAAAACTCTTCACACGCCTTGATTCCGTCGTCGTGTGGGATGTTCGTGTAGAGCGATGACGCGTCTAGAGTGACGAGGTAGGTTTCTTTACTATTGACTGTCTTATTTGTGAGCTTTTTTATGAAGTCCGTTGTATCTTTGATGAAAGACGGCAATTCAAACATGTATGGTTTGAGAATAGAGTCTATATATTTAGAAATATTCTCCGTAGGTGAATTACATGCTGACACTATTGGACGACCGGGGTATTTCAGCGGAAAATTTTCATTTGTTTCTTTGTGAATCTTAGGTAAAATGTAGAGAAATGCCGGCATGTGATTTTTGTATATCTTTAATGCAATTGATGATACATTTTGTTTTATAGCGTATTGGGGAATCCTATGAACATTTCTTATCATATTGAGGAATACTATGTACATTTCAAAGCGTATTAGGGAATACTATGCACATTTCATAGCGTATTGAGGAATACTATGCACATTTCAAAGCGTATTGGGGAATACTATGCACATTTCAAAGCGTATTGGGGAATACTATGCACATTTCATAGCGTATTGGGGAATACTATGCACAATTCAAAGCGTATTGAGGAATACTATGCACATTTCATAGCGTATTGAGGAATACTATGCACATTTCATAGCGTATTGAGAAATACTATGCACATTTCATAGCGTATTGAGAAATACTATGCACATTTCAAAGCGTATTGAGGAATACTATGCACATTTCAAAGCGTATTGGGGAATACTATGCACATTTCAAAGCGTATTTGGGAATACTATGCACATTTCATAGCGTATTGAGGAATACTATGTACATTTCATATCGTATTGAGGAATACTATGCACATTTCAAAGCGTATTGGGGAATACTATGCACATTTCATAGCCTATTGAGGAATATTATGCACATTTCAAAGCGTAATGGGGAAAACTATGCACATTTCATAGCGTATTGAGGGATACTATACACATTTCATAGCGTATTGAGGAATACTATGCACATTTCAAAGCGTATTGGGGAATACTATGCACATTTCAAAGCGTATTGAGGAATACTTTGCACATTTGAAAGCGTATTGAGGAACACCATGCACATTTCATAGCGTATTGAAGAATACTATGCACATTTCAAAGCGTATTGGGGAATACTATGAACATTTCATATCGTATTGAGGAATACTATGCACATTTCATAGCGTATTGAGGAATACTATGCGCATATCATAGCGTATTGAGGAATACTATGCACATTTCAAAGCGTATTGGGAAATGCTATACTATTTCTGTCAGTTAGACATATGCTGCTCATTTTAAATCAAATTTCAGTAGTTACCAACAACTTTAAGCGATTACATGTAGTCTTACAAAATGCAAAAACTTATAAATTGTAGTATGCAGGTGAATAATGTTAAAAATATATAAGAAATATAGTGTCGCAATTTTTTTTTCTTCAAATTATCAGTTTTATTCTAGTTTCCAGTACACAAGTCTACCAACCACGTTGATTAGATGCTTGAATATACGTATCTAAGATTGATATGACAAGAACACTCATCGTTACAGAAACAAAATGAACACATGATTTATGAACACTTTCTGTGTTCGTCGCAACTTAAAATACGAATATTTAATCACACATACACCTTATATTTAGAGCACAGAAATTAATTAAATTGAAGTAGTATATTCTAAAATGCGTCTAATGATATGTGTTGAAGCATTATTTTACAGATGTCTTTGATCAGTTCAAAGTTATCGCATTGTCTGTATGTTTGAAACTTACTTGGTAATATTTAATCTATTGGTGTTAACTACTTTTACTAAAAAAGTATCATATTCATAAAATTAAAATACATTTAGTTGCGTATTATCTTTGTATAACATGCGATGATGATGAATATAATTTATTATAAACTTGCTTGTTAAATTAGGTTTCCTTTAAACAACATATTGAGTGAAATCAAATGAAGCGTTCTCAATACGCCTTTGCGAACCAGTTCAACATGTTTGATTGTATGTAATTTCTTATAACAGCACGTGCGTTATACATTATGAGCTTTTACATACCTTTATATACTTTCAATATAGGGCATAAAGTTTAAAAGTAACAGCCTTATTATAAGCAAAGTTCAAAGAATAAATTACATTGAAGACATTTAATATTTAATATACCGTATGTCGTGACCGGGTTGTATACTATTGAATATTACATTAGCCAATCAAATTTTATTTCGATTTGCCCGTTATCTAACCGTGTGTTCACATTGTTCGGTCATAAAGTGTTATCTTCATTATAAAATATTGATTTGTATGCCTCCGGTAGGATGGAATATAGCAGTCGGACCATCCGTTCGTCCGTCCGTCCGTCAGACTGTCTGTCCGTTCCTCCGACCGTCCGGTATTCCGTTTCCGGAGTTCTTTTTCTTAACGCTTTCATATATTTACCCGATTTTTGGTATGTACGTCTACTTGCTTGATTTACAGATAAATATCGAGTTTCGTTCCGGTCCATCGATTTTTGGCGAAGTTGATTTTTTTCATTTATTACAAACTGTTCCGAGGCGGTGATCGCTTTTGTGATAATTTCATGTTTATAGCTAATGTACTGCTCTTAAATAAATAGTGGATAAGAATAAGAATTTCTCAATTAATAGAGTTAATGAAATTTTATTATTTAATTTGTTCAATAGTTGTCGACAACGGAACCAAATTCAAATTGTCAAGTGAGATGTTTTTATCGTGGCTTTCAGAAGCATTAACTACCTATAGCTTCGCATTCGCATACCGAAGCTGTGATGCTTATAAACAAACAACGTCAAACTATTTGCGTTTCGGCCATACTCTTTAGACATAAGATTGCATGCGATTTGTATAGCCGGATTAACAGATATATATATATATATT
>VMBQ01000214.1:127786-362731 GCA_007657795.1 Dreissena rostriformis
ATATATATATATATATATATATATATATATATATATATATATATATATATATATATATATATATATATATATATATATATATATATATATATATATATATATTAAACATATACTGAATCTGCTCTTAAAACTGTGTTATGGCCGTAGTTTTACGAAATACAAACACAGTATTTGTCACATTTTTACGAAGGCATAAATGTTTCTCTGGCTATAAAAACACCAGGATCACGGGTTGCACACCAATTCAAACAGGTACAATTGTAAGGTAAACCAAAACCCATCTTAGGACCGCCTTGTTTTTTACGAGTATGCCGCCGTTAAAATACTTGATTGTTTCCATCTTTAGTTAAACAAGTTTGTGTCCACAATTTTCCAGTTAACAATCCCTTATCCCACAATAAAAGAAGCAAATTAAAGTCCAAATGATCCCGTCGTTGGGACATTTAAAATATATAAATGGATGTTGAAAAATAAAATCACTCAACAATTTTCCATCTTTTCATTTCTGACACAATAATTGCTTTATATCAATAAAACGAATTTACAAATTATATACTACATGCATTCACACAAAGAAATAACATTGACATAGTGATAACCTGTTCAAACCATCATAAACATTTAATAAAACATTATATTAAAAAAGCGCATGTTCTGACTCGGTAATCTGCCGTATAGTACAGCTCGTACATATTCGTCAAATCCCGCTTTGATGTGACTAACTAGCGCGCAGTATCGCAATGATAACCCCCAAGAGCGCCGTATAATCACTAGGATTTATCACGACGCTAATACAACGGTTCATGGCATCACCGCAGTGCCGCGGTGGAAATCGCGGCAAGCCGCGGTGGAAATCGCGGCGGGACGCGGTGAAAATCGTGTTGGAAAGGCGGCGGGCCACGAGCATATTGGTGGTCTGTGGCGATTAATTTTCTGATTTTATTTTCTTTTTTTTGCAAAAACACGTTCAAGTAATTGTATACACAAAACTGTGAATCCTTATGTTTCGAATATTTACTGATGACCTTTCTTAATTTTAATGTTTGAAACAGGAGAAGCTTTGTATTTATTTTTTGTTTGTCAAACATGTAAGAATTGTTTAATAAACATGTGCATTGTATAGTAGATTTAAATCGAAGCTTTCATCTAAAGTTATGTGGATAACGACGCGGTGTTTCGAAGCTTGAAGCTATTTTTATCTTAATCAATTTTGAATAACTAGACACACCATTTAACATAATACAAAATGTTTAAATTATGCTAATAAATTATTCTTCGTGAAAAAATAAGGTTCGGATTATGATTATTTTCAGTTTCAATATGGCAGTTGCTTTTATTGTTAGACACACGAACTGCAAAGTTAACGCAAAAGATTTCTTTTCCGGAAGCAAAGTGCGGGGCTTCTAAAACATTGGTAATGGTATACAAGGGGCTAACTTAATAATGATTTTATCAAAAACAAACCATAAACATACTGAGTCAACTTTATTTTACTCAAAACGACTTAGATACAATATTGAAGATATTGCTTCGGTAGTTTCATCATTGCTAAACATAACTAATCTAAGATAGGACTTAGTATTAATCATTAAAATTTGATCCGTATCACTATTTAATTTGAACAATATTATCTAAACTTAAGATACTTCAAAGCAAATAGAAGTAACTTACTCGATTGCTATTGCGTGCGCACGCGAGCTTTGTCATGCGAACATTGGTCTTCTGTCATATGCGGCAAGCGTAGCCTCGGACAAGTCTGTGAATCCGCGCAGCCTGGACATGAGCTACGTTTTCTGCTATTAATTCATACAAGGTGTCGTGGTCTCATTAGCGGACATGGTAGCTCCTTACCAGACTGCGCGGATGCGGCGGCTGGTCTGGAGCTACTCTGACCGCATATGGCTAAAAACCCATTTTGGCACAATGCGGGTTATATAATTGCTGTCGACTGACAACGTCAATCGGGGAGTATGTTTTTATGTTACTTTCTGTATCGTTTCTATTTACACCGAAACAAGCCTTTATCACACAGCTATGTTTTAAGGCTTAATCTCAAATACTTCGGTTTAAGACAACGGTAAACACGTGCAAGTTGGAATGTAATGGTTAAACAGATAATAAGTGATTTACAGAACAATTACTGAATCCTTATAAGCCGCGAATTATTGCAAAAACAAATGCAATGATGACAATCAATCTCAATAAATAGGAGAAATATGAAAGTATAGCTCGTGTTTTTTTTACATTTTGAAAAATACATGGCCCGATGCAAAGAAATGTGTTCCACTATAACAATACAATTCTTCATAACGACTGTTCGCTTTGTTTGTTTGCACTAGCAAGAAATACAAACTAAAATGCGTGTGTTTATAGTTAATCGTTTAACATAAAAAGTAGTGTTATACACTAGTGTATGCATAAAACATAACTATAATAATGAATTCTAATGTATTTATGTTTGTAAACTTTTGAAATTGATCATTTAATATTAATCAAACAATATTTCGAATATAGGTACTAGATAGACATTACCTGTTTGACTGATGAGTTCGAGAATCACAAGTAGAACTGTTGATCGGAGGTGTCGTACTTTGTAAATCCGTTTAGTATAATCCATGTCTAAAATCCATACAATATTGTATGTATAGCTCACTTGAAAGTAGATGCTACCTAAGCGAATAGCGAAGATTTCGTCCGAAAAATCTACAGTTCACTCATTGCAATTCACTTATCTCTTAGGAAGAAATCCCCATCAACAGCAATAAATCCAGAATTCGCGTCAAAGTGCAGACATATCTAACACCCCTCTGCCGTGAAACATTAATGTCATCGCGTTCCTAGACAATATTATGTAATTCTTGTTTCGGAATAACAACACTATTTCCCATGCTCCCGGATATGGATTTACAAAAAAAGATTGAAACGGCGAAATAATTTAATATATAAAGTCTTACAAAATGAATGCATAACGATAATTGCAATTATGTCATGAAAAATTGTTCATACTGTTATTCATATGAATTAACGCCTAACACACGATGCCGTATCACCGTTAAGTAAATACTCCTTACCAATATGTCCGTAAGTATGTGTAGATACTTTCACTGTATTTATTTCGAGTTTCATGTTGATACAATTTGCAACAAAAAACACATTCACACATCGTTCATCCTTTAAAGTATAAGAATAACTAAAGATACATTTTCTACGTATTTTAGCCAGTAATACATGTTGTATTCAAATAAAAGCCAATGATTGCCACACTTGAATCGAAAGTACATGTTCAATGTAAGGCACCTCAATCCGCAAGTTAAACAATGAACGTAATAGCAAAACCATACCTATGTACGTATTCACATTCCGATAGACACATGCCCTACCACAGCGATGCAACATATAGTCTATCAGCCAGATGGGTTGGGGTGTACCACTCAGGCGGGCAAAACAACACCTATCTTACTTGATTGTATACTCAATATAAAGAAACAAAATGTATACTAACAATCTTAGTTGGGCAGCTATAAGTTATTATTGAGCTGTTTCTATGGCAACCGTCAGGCTTTGACTAAATAGCTAGTTTACCTAGTATAATTCTTAAATATTTCTTCAAAATTGGTTCTAGAAAAAAAGTTTGGTGTTAAAATGAAGATTATGATTATTACCTAGTATGATCTGCAGTTAAATATGCAAATTAGTACATTTGCATAACTATATATCTATGAATAATAATGAGATTGCAAGAAAAGTTACTAAAAACTAGCGAACCTCCAAAATAGTAGGGTAAATATACACTTTAACCCCCCAACAATTGCTACAAAAGGTATTTTAACTGATCCTGGTAGGGTAGAAGTCCTTAAAAACATATCAAAAGTTTATCACAATCGGACCTCCGGAAAGTGTTTTTTTTTCAAGATGGCCGCCAAGATGGCCGCCAAGACCTTTTAATGATTATAACTATGTAACTATCCAATCAAATTTGATGAATTTGGTGCCTATACCTAGGTTTCAAGTTGCAAAGAACACATAATGATCATCAGAAATTGTTCAAGTTTAATATAGTACACACAAATCAAACATGGCGTCGAAAATGGCCGCCAAGATGGCCGACAAAACCTATTTATGATCATAACTATGTAACTATCAACTTAAATTTGATGAATTTGGTGTCTATACCCAGGCTTCAGGGGGCAAAGAACACATTAATATCATCAGACAAAGTGTTAGTTAATTATGTTACACAGAAATCCAACATGGCGTCCCAAATGGCCGCCAAGATGGCCGCAAAGATGGTCGCACAAACCTATTAATGATCATAACTATGATACTATCCACTCAAATTTGACGATGTTGGTGTCAATACATAGGATATTGGGGGCAAAGAACACATTAAGATCATCAGACATTGTTTAAGTTTATTATATTACACACAAATCCAACACAGCGTCTAAAATGGCCGCCAAGATGGCAGCCAAACATATGTATGATCATAAAATATAACTATGTAACTATCCACTCAAATTTGATGAATTTGGTGTATATACCCAGGTTTCAGAGAGCAAACAACACATTAATATCACATTTATATCATCAGACAAAATGTAAGCTATTTATGTTACACAGAAATCAAACACGGCGTCCATAATGGCCATCAACACAATACGAAGGACCACAAGTCCATAACTTGTTACTCAAACATTATGGTTGTTATGTAAAATGCCATAGTTTAGGAGACAAGGAACACTTTAATCGAATTGAGATTATCACTTAAAAAAAGTTGAATAATCATAAAATCCAATTTACGACATTTGGAAGAGAGAATGAACCAGCACATGACTTCATGATAGGATCAGGTTTTACTAACTTCTGTAGACTTCATTTTTTACCGTTGCTGAAAATCATTGAAGATTAATTACAGCCTGAATAAGCACGAGTTCTTTCAAAAGGTTAATATTATACACTTTGCGTTCCTTTCACTATTTATTTACATAAAAGCGGAAGAAGATGGTCTTATTGTCCCTTTCGTAGTAATGCAGGATCAAGATGAGCAAATCTATATCCTCGCTCACCAACGTTGTGGTGCTACGACGGGATCGTTATACTGTTGCTTTAACAATTTGAACGTCTGCATCCCCTGAAGAGAGAACAACATAGCATCCCATTTTAGTCAGAGTTGTGCTGATCAGAGCAATCATGCCGGCCTTGTTTCTGTCACGAGACAAAAAGTCTTCCTTTTTTACATGAGCATTCTGTTTCTTTGCTGAAACTCACAATATGATTCACGTTTCCGGTGCGTTTTGTCTTTGTTATAATCACCGTCTTCGTAGCCATCGAACCCCACTGTCGCTTGTCCGTAATGCCTTTCTCTGAATCTACATAAGACTCGGCTATTGCGTTATATGAGTCGCCCTTCTCCATGGTTAACGATGCAGCAAAGTGCCACCATCATGCATCTGTTTCATGAATACAGTTCATCACAGCCTCACATGATGTGTCTACAGCATACTCTCAAATTGCCTGAGCGATCTGAGGCTTATCTGCTGTACAAAGTATGTTCTTGGCTTCAAAGAAGGCAGCAGGATGGGAGCTCAGTTCATAAGACAATACGACTGCAAGGGAAGGATCTCCAGATTTTGACACCACCAGAAAACGCTGGAACAGAAGAGCAGGATCAAAAGCACGGTCAGAAGCGATCTTAACAGCCAAGCTATTCCCAAGAGATTTGGCTCTGTATTTTCTCGTGAATTTATAAGCAAAGACCGACTTTCCTATGATATCTCTTATGATCGTTTTCCAAACCGCCTCAATTGCATGAACATTCACATCTGACCCAGCCACTATCCCATTGACCATGTTTCTCAGAGTAGGGTCAGCTGTGTATGGTGAGCAGGTTGTAATCTGTGTCTGCATTTTCTCTAGATCAGAAGAATCCCCTTTGATGCACGCCTCAGTTGAGTCTTTGTGTTGTGGACTTGTAGTATAGGTCAGGTCTGTGAAATCCTGCATCGCACTGTTGTGCTCGGATGTTGCAGATAGGGTCCAAGGGGTTTGCATTTCCTCGGTCATTCCACTGCCGCGAGTTAGACCACATGTGCTCTATAAAAACATCATCAATGTTTGCTCAATAACAAGATCAAGTCCTAGCCCAGCCCAGCACTGATGGCTCCTACAAACAACGTGAAAACCAATACCGAACTTTCGATAAACGTCCGGGTGCGTTTCCTCTAGGTTGCTTATTTGCTGCAGATATATGTAGTAATACGCAGATTGCAGGTAATGTACCCAGCTGCAGCAAAGATGGATAGCAAATCGGGCACTGCCTAATGCATCAACCAACACCCAGTACGATATGCTTTAATCAACACCCTTGAATTGTTAATCATAAGCTGATAATTCAGCCATACTATGCTTGTCTTTGAGGTCTGGGCAATTTCATGTTTCTTCTTCTCTGTAGCCCTCTCGAGTTTGATCAAAATCGCATAACATATCATCTGCTAGCGTCGTTTTGCCCCTCAGAATGGAAGAGTACACATCCTTGGCATGATCCAGCAGTATCTGAATGTCTGGATCTTCCTTGGTCATTTCGGCTGAAAGCTGGCTGTGTATGCACTTTTCAACAAGAAGATGGTCCCGTGAAGCCCTCTGGACAGCTTTTCGTGTCACAATGTGCACAATTGCATTTCTCAATAGACAGCCTCAAGTATGTTTTTGAGAGCGGTTTCTTCCATGCGGGATCCTTTCCCCCCCCCCCCGCAAGTTCATACGTTTATGAAACATCCCAAATTCTGAACAACATTTTCAACTACTTTGTGGCGCATCAATGATGATTTCGGAAGCCTTCCAATACAAGGGTTGGTCAAACGTTACAATGGTGTGAAGGTTGTGGCAAGGTTGCAAACTAAGACTTATGTTGACAGAATGCACGCTTTGTCCCCATTGTACATATTAATCATAGGCAAGAATTTGACTGACAACAGCCCAGGGTACTGGCTTTGCTGATGCAAGATACGCATCATTCCCTGCCAATTCAGTGTTGCCTGAAGCTGAAAAATATCGATCCTCTTGTCAAAATCCAGAAATCGCGGCAGGTCCAAACTATGGCGTTTCACATAACAAGCATCACGTCAAAAGTAATGGACTTGCGGTCCTTCGTATTGTGTCATTGGACGCCATGTGAAATTTCTGTGTAACATAATAAACTTAAACTATGTTTGACAATCGTAATGTTTTCTTTACCCCTCGAAACCTCAGTATAGACAACAAAATCATATAATCTGAGTGGATAGTTACATAGTTATGATCATTAATAGGTTTTGGTGGCCATCTTGGCGGCCATTTTGGAGCCATGTTGGATTTGTGTGTAATATAATAAACTTAAACAATGTCTGATAATCTTAATGTGTTTTTTGTCCCTTGAAACCTATGTATATCCACCAAAATAATCAAATTTGAGTGGATATCTACATAGTTATGATCATTAATAGGTTTTGGCGGCCATCTTGGCGGCCATTTTAGACGCCATGTTGGATTTGTGTGTACTATTGTTAACTTAAACAAAGTTTGATGATCTTTATGTGTTCTTTGCCCCTTGAAACGTAGGTATAGACACCAAATCCATCACATTTGAGTGGATAGTTACATAGTTATGCTCATTTATAAGTTTTGGTGGATATCTTGACGGCCATTTTGGACGCCATTTTGGATTTGGGTGTAATATAATAAACGTATACAATGTATGATGATCTAAATGTGTTCTTTACCCCTTGAAACCCATATATAGCCACCAAAAATAATCAAATTTGAGTGGATATTTACTTAGTTATGATCATTTATAGGTTTTGGCGGCCATCTTAGCGGCCATTTTCGACGCAATGTTGGATTTGTGTGTACTATTGTTTACTTCAACAATGTCTAATGATCTTTATGTGTTCTTTGCCCCTTGAAACCTAGGAATAGATACCAAATTCATCAAATCTGATTGTATAGTTACATAGTTATGATCATTAATAGGTATTTGCGGCCATCTTGGCGGCCATCTTGAAAAAAACACTTTCCGAGGTCCGATTGTGGTAAACTTTTGATATGTTTTAAAGAAGCTTCTACCCTACCAGGTTCAGTTAAAAGTTAAAAAAAACAACATATGTTGACCCTACTTTAATACTACATGCAATTTGCGGTTCAATTTCTCCCAGACAATGTATGAAAATTAAGCTGATTGATGCCCCATCTTCAAAGGAGAAAAAAATGCCAAAAGCTGCCAGTACCAGACTGTCATCAACCATTTTCATATGCTACTGGCATGCATCTTCCAAGAAATATAGGTGTAGTTTCGCACCCCTTACTGGTACACCCCACCGCAATTTGGGGTAATTGGCTGAAGGACTAATAAATTGTTTTGGCATTAATCTCGTTACACAGTTTGGAGATGGACCGGAATTATCGCATTACTCTTTGAAATGATTACACTACACACGGTGTGTGTCGTGTTCTTGGAAAACTGGGCATAATGCATGTGCGTAAATTGTCATCCCAGATTAGCCTGTGCAGTCCGCACAGGCTAATCAGGGACGACAATTTCCGCTTTTATGGTATTTATTGTTTAAATGATGTCTCTGCTTAGCGAAAATCCAGTTTATGCGGAAAGTGTCGTCCCTGATTAGCATGTGCGGACTGCACAGGCTAATCTGGGATGACACTTTACGCACAAGCATTTTGCCCGGTTTTCTGACGACGCTCCACGACGTGTTATTTTGCTGAACCTTAGACTGAATGAGATCCTACGTGCAATAAAACTGTGATTCGAACCTGAAACTGAGAAGTCCCGAATATTAGCGTAACATTGTAAAATATATTTTTTTACATTTAAATTGAACGAATATGACTAACATGCACTTGTCAAGTTCATGTAAACAATACATTTAGAAATGTTAGGATCGATTTTTAGATGTCTGATTTAATACATGTGTGTATTTGTGTGTACGTTAATTTTGAGCTTGTTTTCATTTTCTCATTTTAAATATTTACGGGACGTGATTAATATATTCTATTTACAATTATCAGTTAAGCTTATGTATGGGTTTTATTCAATACGACATGCATGATGCGCATTGAATCTTGATTATTCATCCATAATTGCATCACATACTCCTTATATAGCTAACGCTAGTCCATCGAAGCAAGTTTAATTTCCCAGAAAGATGTTTGCAGAATCTTACACAAGGACTTTACCCAAAGTTCGTTATGACTTTTTGAAAAAGAGATTGAGTAGTCGGTTGATATTTTTGTTATTAAGTAAAACATCAAAATTCAATGTTACGCGACTCATTCAGGTCGCGTTTTTTCTGTTCACTACAATATGTGATTGTTAATAACAGTCTTAGTGGAAAATACCTTTACATGTAGGCTTTTAGTTATATATGCATACATGAGAATGTATTTAGGTCTTCGTTTTTCTCTATGTTCAGATATGTACATGATGATAATTAATTTTCATTGCAGAAAGGTAACGAAAAAATAGTGAGTATCGGTTTTATTCGTAGTCAAAACGACAATCTTGTTAATTCCAGAACGTTATAAGTCGCCAATCATCGTCATCATCTTGTATTTTACTTTTTACTAAAGGAGAACACAAGTTTAAAGTGCAAAATAATGTATTAAAATAAATTACAAAACAGTTTAACCACCCAATACGTGACACTTTATTAAAGTAGAAGACTATTATTTAGAACAAGCATGTTTAGAGTTTGAATGACAACACGTCAATAGGACTCGTTATAAATGTATAAATAAAAATTAAACCAACAACCACTATCTGGGCAATTGACCTACGATTTTTTGTTCTTGCGGAATATGTAAGTTTTCACACAAGATATTAACAGAACAATACCGTAATCCTTATAGGCCGTACATGAATGAGGATAGCATATACCATGATCATAATAAATCTCAAATACATGGAAATTCATTAGATCAAAATGATATACATGTATTTAAAACAGGTCTCTTGATATCTCTAAAGCAATTAATGACCTTTAAATGTTTTTAACGAAATTATCATTTGAACATGGACACTTTGATAGGAGTCATACGGCAGTAAAAGTTGCTAAACATGATACGTGTTCAATGTTACAGCGATTTTGATTCCAACAATACATACATACGTAACTTTGTTTGATCCTATCAAATAATACATTCTGACCGATAAAACACAATTTACATATCGTTGATATTTAGATTATTCTCGTCTTGTTGTGAAAGACAGTTTCCAGATTGACATGTTAAATCATTGCTTTTGCAACCTTTTACGTGTTTAAGTCTAATCATGGTCATTAAACCGTTTTATATGCAACGGTTAATATCATGTTCATAATAATATTATGGATAATGAAGGCAATCATTATTATTGCACACCTATTAAATACAAATGGAAAATCCTTTTATGTGATACATATTTTGCAAAAAAGTACTCAACACTGGATGTTCGATCATTTAGAACAATCTCCATTTGTATATAATCTAACATTTGTCGAATTTACCTCACGTAAATGTTTTAAAATGAAGTAAAATATGTGTTTCAAATATGTATAACATTTAATGTAGACACAACGACCAGATGAGCACAGCGAACTGTGTTGAGTTTAAATAAATACAACGTTAATCATGCTGCAACTAAATTATAAAATAACATATTAACTATATAAACAGATATACGACATTAAATTAATTCGTTCAGTATGCTTGCGAAACTCTTGATAAATGTGTCCGGAAGCAGGAATGTAATATTAAAAAAATGCATTATTTACAACAAAGCAACGAACAGCCTAGCCTGTCTCGTTAAAGATATATAAGAAACCAACCACACGTCTTATACTGGTTATGAATTACGAAAACATCAAGAAGCTTTCCATACCTAAGTATTTTTTTCAATCAACCAACTTCAGATAATAAAATCGTCCTACATTGTTTTTTGTGTTATGTCACAATTATAATGATTCATAGAGGTTTTCTGCTGCTCTCGTAATTGTGTAGGCTATTCAATGCTGTCAAGCTGTCATGCCAAGCGTGAACTCAACAAAACCGAGAGTTTGGAAAGTATCGCAAGATCCTGAATCTATACATTTTGTAGAATATCAATCGATTGTAAAAAAGCAAATACACTATACATTTGATGTATATCTACGTAATGTAATTTAGATAAGTGCTGCAAACTACATTACGTGTACGTTTTGTTAAATATGCAACGCTTTTCTGAAAGGCATTAGCAAATACCCATGTATCAATTCATCTTGATACATTGTGGATGACGTCATAATAGCCCGGCCCGAGAACATGACTTTTGAATACATTACTTGTGCATAGGCAACACGAATCTTAAATTAAAGGCATGCAGGGAAAAAAAGTATGTCGATTGTCATCAAAACAGTGTATTAGAGAATATTAAATGACGCTCTACAGAACAATTTCAATAAAAGCATTTGATCTTACTGTTTGATAGTGGGCTATTTGGGTAAGATGTACTATATGTTTATTACAAAATGTCATGCTCTTATCTTTGGAATGACATTGATATTAACTTCGAATAATATTATCTCAATGGCTCAGTCATTGTTTCATCTCGGAATCGGATGTGTTGATGATAATTTCTCAAATTATTGCAAGCAATATATCCATTGATCTTGTTTGAATTATATTCAAGTTAATGTTCAATTGCAATCACACGTGCGCTGAAAAGCGATATAAGGTAAAAGGAAGTGCTCATGTATTATGTTTATTATAACGACTAAAGAGGTGTAATAATCGAATTACTATTGTGTTTTCAAGGTTTAATGTGACAAATTTCCGACGCATCTATACCATGAACCGTGGGTTATATGACAACACAAACATAATAAAAAACTTTTATTTTTTAAGCAGCCAAATCTGTTAAATAAACCGTGTTTAAAGACTTTTGTAAACCATATTTTGATAACAAATGAGTGTGATGCAATACTTTAAGTCATTCCGCGAATATACGACCTCATTCCTCAGGGAGGACTCCATATCAATCCCCGAACCACTGGGAATAAATTGCAGGAACCTGTAGAGTTTGTAATGCTTATTTTTTTAAATAACAACAACATAAATAATTACGTGACGATACAAGATGCATGATGGTCATTATTTTTTAAAACAATAGTCCATAACGTTTGTATCACTCTAAACCCGTATTTACAGAAACTGTACAATTCGCAAACAAAATAGCTGACAAATACAATGTATGTAAACTCATATAATAACTCATTGCGATGACGGTCGTGTAAGCAAAATATAAACCGACATTCAATGGAAATTCTTTCAGTTAATTTAGCATTATAAATAAAAATTAAAAGAACAAATGCAATCTCCGATGCACCCAGTGAAATTGTTTTTTACATTAAGCATTACTAGACTTAAGCACAACCTCATTCGTTTCCATTAGATCAAACATGTGTAATAAGAATAACAGGAATCAAACACTTATCTTATATTGCTGACTCACCTATAAAGTATTTGAACGATTGTTTAAGAATAAATTTTGCAAAAAGGTCGTAAATTTGCCAACATAAATAACGTTAATGGTTGAAATTAGGTGCGGCTGTTTTCAAAAGAAAATTGTCTGAATTGTTGATTGAAATTACGTTAAAGTCACGGCCTTGTTCTAAAATAAATGTCACGATACGAATGTACGCATTCGATTTTACATAAGTATATACAGCCGTGATCTATTTAAGTGTCCTAACACAAAAATAATGAAAACAAACATACATTATTAAAATAATATACATATAAAGAGGTCATTAATACACATATTATGAACGGTTATGTTATGTATTGTTTTCTTTCAAAACATCACGTAACGATTGTGTTGTAGCTGCACATACGTTACATAGAATGTGTGTAAGAAAAACGCTCGGGTAATTCAAGGTTATACACAATATCTAAAGGCATAACAAACCCACATAAACATTGTATGCTGTAAAGCGCCGTGTAGGTAAGAAATGCTTAATTTATCATTTCGTGAAATGAACTTAATAGTTTCAAACAAATACCGGAAATGTTATAGAACGTAATTGTAAAACAGACCGTCATTTTTTCCCCGTTATTTTACATCCGTTTTTATCTCTTGTGGAAATATTGAGTGTAAATATGTTCAATATTTCATCAGAGTCATTAACGCTCTAGTTTAAACACAGTTATAACAATATGTATCCGCAAATCAATCAGTACTCTTCATAAGTGTTTAACTGAAAGTTTAGGAAACCAATTGCTATGATGAACATATCGCCCAGAATACAGTTGCGATGGTAATAGACGTTTGCAAACTTAAGCTAGTACTCCAACGAAGAGCGCATGCGAAATTTGTTCCACGTGATTTCATTGCATTTTGGTCTTTATTAAATGCATAGCTCTCAGTTTCCATATCTGAAAACAAATTGCAAAATCATATAGTTATGCATGTTGCACATAAATTCTCATTACACATGCACCATGAAACAAAATACACTTCCTGTTTTATGAGTATATTTTGATAAATGTATGACTGCTACTTCTCACGTAAACATATTCATTCAATGCTTATTAAAACATAAACGTTTATCTTTAAGATGTATTATATAATACACCATTATTTTTCGTACCTCGTTTTGGATCTTTATGATTCTTTTTGTCTGAAAGATAACAAACATAAGTTTTACAAATACCTACAAGTATTTAATGCCAGTACAGTTTTAGTACAGACAGTTTAAAAAAAAAAAGTCATATCTTTACCACAAAATCATACCAAATATGTTCCAAGAAAAAAAAATATATGGCGGATACTAGCATATAAATAGTAAAGCAACTTTTTAAGTGAAAGTGCACTCAATTAGTTTGCAATTTAATACACATCGATATATCGATACAGATAATACATGACGAAATGGATATATAGACATATTTTGCATACCATTAAGAATATGGACTTTGAACCCCTGCGCCAGCGTTTTGGTCAACCGGCAGACGTAATGTCCTCTGTCATCAGTGGTCACGTGTTTGATAACAAGTTCACTTATCAATGACCTTCCGGGTATTGGTTTCCTGTTTAATTGCATAATACGTCCGTACCATTCGGGCTTCATTCCGCTGATTGGTTCCCCATTGAAAAACCAGTCCACAGAATCCGGGGCCTTTAAAGCACCAGTGGCGTTGCAGACGAGTCGAATGTCTTCCATTAGGCTGACGTACTCTGTCCCAGTCAACTCGAGTTCTGCAAACGTTGATAACCTTGGGGCTGAACATTAAATACACCTCTTTCTAGAAAACTATGTTTTAAATATTCCGAAGAAGGGACATGTGTTTGAGACATGGATTAGAATCATTATGTCTATATGTCAGGGATATATGGTCCTATTCATACATTTATTATTTGATACTATTTTCCAACAAAGGATTTGCATCATGAGCGAATGTGCGAGGCTACAATACGGGTATATAATAATTATATTGAAAACAACTTATCGTGTATGGTAGAACGTCACCTTGTATCGTACATGCATATGCAAAACATAACGAGCAAATTCTTAGAATGGCCAATGAAAAAAATCATTCACCTAGCCTTATAGTGAAACGTTTGAAAGGTTTTAAATGACTACGAATCTCTTTAAGATGAAGTGCACGCATGTATTTACATAATTTCTTGGTCAATAAATAATAACATAGAAACACAATGTATGTAAGTTTCAGTCACACTAACCAACCACTGATTAAGCGACTTAGACATGTTCTACTAATAACAAACGCAATTATGAATATTAAAATGTATAAAACTTAACACCTAAAAGCAATATTTTCATATTGTTGGTCTATACATTCGATGTATACAATATACATATGTTTTCTAATAGGTGGTCTACATCCTTGCAGTATTGTCGAAATAAGTGTATATTCTCAGAACAAGAAGCATTACGGCGTTCACTAGGAACGCATAATGACATGCTGTAGATGTTACTTTATTATTGTGTCTTTACACGAGTCAAACACAACACGTACCTGGAGTATGTTTTATCTGATCTGAAAAAAAACAACATGCAACGCGTTAGTTTTGGTTTATCAGTGTGGCATTATTATCTGAATAAGCAAATATGTTTTTAACAAATACCTTGCACTTCACAAACACAGGTTATATACATTAAAAATACTCATAGAGGACGTGTTTATTCGACAAGCGTATACCAATACTATGTTATTCTATGTAAAAAATATGTTTCGTTATTTACCAAATACATTTAAGTTACCGCTTAGGATATTATACACGCGTTTATCCTACATACCTAAAACGTTCAAAGTTATATTCAAGGTGTAGTTATTCGTGGCACTTATTTGACAAGCGTATGTGCCTTCTTGGTCCTGTGACACGTTCTTGATGATCAGGTCGTATCTGCTCTCCTCGTTTTCCTCATCGCCGGGATTGATTATTTCAATCTGGACCTCGATGTTCTCGTCAGGGGTAAAGGTCGTCTTTCCAAGGGTCAGAGGTGATTCCTCGTCCGCCTTCCGCCAAACGACCTGTAGTCAATCGGAAAGTAGTACATACACAAAACATGTATGTTGACTTCTACTCATTATGTTATCCCTAAATAATATATTCATTGATTTCCAAGGACAGGGAAACAAGCAATACTATATTCACGTTATATAAACATCTTCCTTCACATATTATATAGTAGATATGAACAAACACATTCAAACCAAACAACATGTGTGTAGAGTTTGTAATTGCCAAACCTTCTATAGCAAAAACTCAAAGTACTAAATTAACATTATGTGTATGCATTGTAACATTCCTTATTGTAAGCGAGGTAACAGAGGCGGCGTGTTCATGAGTGTTTTCGGTTCCTTATGTATATGGTGTGATGTCCTGCAACAGTGGTGGTTTTGAAATTGATCACTTGCCATAAATAAAGGAACGTGTGTTGCGTATTACAGTTTTCACTAGCTTACGACGATGGCGTATCATTTAGTCATTTTTTAACACGGTCATAACTTACAAATTTTGGACCAAGGTTATGAATCCTACATCGGAGGTGCGCATTCTCGCTCTCGTGGACTGTAATGTTCGTGGGGACGGGCAGAAAGCTTGGAATGGAGGAAGGATTGCTTCTGTAGTAGTCATATGCATCTGGAGAATATACAACACATGTAGGTAATACTAAATTAGTTACATTTTCATATAAATATCTTTTAAACTCTCAAAGATTATCCCGACATTGACCTTTTGGCGTTGAAACTTTAATAAACCGCTACGATGATAATTGTAGTTAACGTATTACAATCGAGTAAAATAAAGCTACCCCAATAAATAACTATCATATAAAAACATAAATAGAATATGAATAGACGATAAGATAAAAAGGCTATGTTATGCTCATATAGTTCACAAGTATGTTGTCCATCTCGGCGAGCCATGCTATACGTGCACACGTACACAATGCGCTATATAAATGATGCAGTGTATGCTTGATTTGGCTCTCATTTGTCCACGGTCATTAAAACAAGATAAACATCGTTATACACAAATATCGTTCAACCCAAGGCTTTTATAAAGCAATAATCAATGTTATAACACATCACTGACATTGATCAAGACAGTGTTGTAGTTTGTATAAATCACGCCATTCTCGTGTCAAGTAAACTTGTCGAATTGCAGCAACTATGTGTATACTAACTCGCACTGGAGGTTTTAATAAAATCGGAATTTTATCAGCCCAACGCACCAAAGTAGCTTAATTTGTCTCAATTATCAAAATAATAATAAAAATAAATAACTAATAATAATACTAAATTAGTTACACTTATTAACAACGCTGAAATAACAGTATCAATTTCATATAATTATCTGTTAAACTCTCAAAGATTATCCCGACATTGACCTTTTAGCGTTGATACTTTAATAAACCGCTACGATGATAATTGTAGTTAACGTATTACAATCGAGTAAAATAAAGCTACCCCAATATATAACTATCATATAAAAACATAAATAGAATATGAATACACGATAAGATAAAAAGGCTATGTTATGCTCATATAGTTCACAAGTATGTTGTCCATGTCGGCGAGCAATACTATAAGTGTACAATTACACAATGCTCTATATAAATGATGCAGTGTATGCTTGATTTGGTTCTAATTTGTCCACCGTCATTAAAACAATATAAACATCGTTATACACAAATATCGTTCAATCCAGGGCTTTTATACAGTAAGAATCAATGTTATAACACATCACTGACATTGATCAAGACAGTGTTGTAGTTTGTATAAATCACGCTCTACTCGTGTCAAGTAAACTTGTCGAATTGCAGCAACTATGTGTATACTAACTCGCGCTGGGTGTTTTAATAAAATAGGAATTTTATCAGCCCAACGCACCAAAGCAGCTAAATTTGTCTCAATTAACATGCAGTTTTGACAAGAAAACACGATAGCGTATTTGTAACAAAAACACGCTTTATCATATATGAGACTTGGCTCTTACGTGTCACACATGATCTTATTGTATTCATGGAATGCATTTCACGTTGGCACATTATTAACACTGTACTACAAGGTTGTGCATCAGGCGTCAATGTTTTGGATCAACGCGATGAATGCCCTTCGTTATGTTATTACTCCTCGTAGTGTGAATGCTACGTGGGTGTCGTGTTTCATGTAGTAATAAGCGACCGATATAGATTTGGTAATAAACACATAAGTGTATTGTACCAACAACACCGAGTATATATCGTCATTGTGCTTAATGTGTACACAAACTTATGTTTAGTAAAGTACTATTCAGTGATTATTCACCCCAATTAATATCTTAGTATTTACGGTTGGCATGATCTAATTACATCGATACCTACCATTCATTATCGAATACTACATGCACACATGTATACACTAAACGGCGATTGACACATAGCGTTGTTAGAATCTAACTATTTGTTTGCACACAATGTTTTAAGTAAAATCAAATTAATAACAACCAAGCTCAGTTTCTCACAACTGTTTAGGACACTTGAACTAGCAGTGTGTTCAGTTAGACATAAATGAAAGTTTTTTACCAACCACATGATCATGAAACATATGCAACCTATTTGATCATACCAATGTGTTTACACAACGTCGATTGATTTAAGGTACAACATTGTATTTGCGTAAATAATATAATCCAAAAGTGAACATTTGTGAGCTTCTTTTTGCCATGAAAGTCTTGGGGAACTCAATCCAGGCAATATAATAAGCATTCTTTTTCTTTTTCTCGTAAGGTTCTTGTTAAACTTATTTATCATGACCACGTAAACAAAACCTGTATTAAATTACAAAGTACTGGAGTCTTAACATACTGAAAGAAAAGGCTTTTTTCCTAAGCTGTCAACAATAGCGCAATACATTTTTCAAAATCATTTACGCCCCGTCTGCAATTTCGATAAGATAATGTCTCGCGTGCGCTGTGTGTAGCTTACAACATATGGCTTGTATTAATGCTAGCACGTGATGATATGATATTGTTGCATTTCCATTAACTGTTCAGTTATATAGTTTCATTTTCATAATTAAAATAGAATGATCATGTTCTACAAGTTATGGTCGAGTACATAATGTTAATGAAGGCGACGTATATATGTCTTAGTTCAGTCAATTAGGACTGTCACGTGCAATATATGTATATTTGTGCGTGTGCTTTTTTTAATTTGCCAGATTATGTTTTAGTACACATGTACGTGAATACAGTTGAGATGAATAATATATCAAGTAAAACATATTTACGTTTTATTTCTCATGTTACAATGCGTAGGCATTATGAGTACGCTATGTCAAACAGCAGCAGTAAAGCGAAACAATTGACTAGCAGGTTGTCTTTCACGAATACACAACACAGCGGACACGTGATTAGTGTAATAATTGTATACAACGACACTCGCGGAAATTAATGAAGATAAGACAAGAGGAAAGGTTCACGTTGTATAGTTATCTTTCGTAACTCAATGAACATTATTTGTCCACAAATTAACATGTGTTACAAATAACAAATACCATTTATCAACGGAGTTGTTTATTGAAATTCATATAATAATGACCTCAAATCTTTGCTTAAATTTTAAATATTAATGTAACACAAGTGTATGCAACAGTAATACGTTATTTGTATTAGATGAAATTAGATGTGTTCCGAATATGGTACAATGCCAAAATTGACTCGAACAAGTAGTGCCACAACTTTAAAAATATGTACAAAAGGCGTTTGATTTCGAAAACGTCCTGTGACGGTTTTTCGCTAACACCTTGTAAATTGTTGCGCTTACACCTTGTAAATTGTGCATATTGAACAATGACGTTTCGTGCTGACGCGAGCATAGCAATTGAGCAAACGCCCTTGATATTTCAACTTTCGTACCTGAACACATTATTTGTTATAAAAATACATAACAAATAACATGTCCACAATGAAAAATAATAAAGAATAAGAAATGCCAATAAAGTATAAAAACAACGCGATGAAGTCAATAAACTCCGTCGTGTCAACACATGATATATTTGCGGAAACAATATTTAATTCAACATGTTGTATTGTTTGAAACACATAGTAAATTAATTCAGTGTAAAAATGGAAATGTTCTGTATTGTTTCATTGTTTGCTTTATTCCATTGAACTTGTCTTCACGCTTTCGAGACTATTAATGTGAACTCAATCATACTGGAAACAAGTACATGTACATAACTATGACATGAGAAAAAATATCCATTCATACTATTTGTATAGTTCTTATTTACTATTTTCAGATGGATAATAAAATATAATGAAGAACGAAAGATGAATCGAAGCGTAGACATCCCTTAACAAAAACACAAAGCAAACGTTAAACAATGATACGTATATGTTCTGTTAAGTATTGACATAAAACAAATGAATCATCAATACTTAAAAGTTAAAAACTTTATTGCTAGGCCCAAGTAAAAGCACATGTATCGAACAGTTTGCACGATATTTCAGCAATATCAAGTTCATTAAAACAAATCCGTTTGAGCACATAATAATTTATCTTTTAAAATGGGTCGTTCCGCTATAAAACATGAATAAATGACCAAGAATCACAGTGCTCATTTATTTTGAAATTCAATGGTCGAATATAATGTTATTTTTTTTGCACTTTAAAAGGGCGTTTTCACTGATTGTCCAATGACAGTCTTACAACTTTTTATTACGTATTTAGAAAATAACTGTGCAAGTCAGTGAAATATTATTGACGTATATGACGTATACCCATCCTACAAATACAGTTGCGTTTATGAGTTATACGCATTTGAAATTGATACAATTATAAAGCGTTACCAACGCGAACCATTGCATATAAAGAATAACAATTTTAATTTGATGCACCACACGATATGTATGGAGAGTCGAGTGGTTAAGGCTTTAGCCGGAGCTCTACAATGCGGGTGTTTGAATAAAGATGAATTCGATGACCGAGTACGAAATCTTAGAAAACGTGTAAACAAGTTCCGTTAATAGCAAGAAGAACCAATTTATTCATCAAAATGTCGATGCTACAAGTTGTGTCGTTTAGTGGTTAGAATACATACAATTCTCATATAGTGTGCAACAATTTAAATGTATAGCTTTAAGATCAATCAATGTTAAAACAGTATCGACTGTTTTTTGTATTATGTAAACAGTTGTTATAATCGGTATAAGATCCGTATAATACTGCTGAATTATGGAAATCCCCGAGTACATAGTTTTCTTTTATGAATATTGTGTAATGACTGATTACACCGTTTTCATCGCTGATCAAGTCATAGAAATATCAAATATAATCCGTGCCTATCCGTAAATTCACCCCTATTTTAATGATTTTCCTGTTAACCTCGTTCTGGAAAAACCGGGCTTAATGCATGTGCGTAAAGTGTTGTCAAAACATGCGTATAATGGACGTCCCTTTCCGCTTTTATATATATTTTTGTTTGTTTAAAGGAGGTCTCTTCTAAAAGAAAATCCAGTGTAGACGGAAAATGTTGTCCATGTTAAGCCTGTGAGGACTGGACAGGCTAATCTGGGATGACAATTTAGGTACATTACGACAACTTTTGCCAGAAAGAGGCTCCTTTATTTCTCCACCCACATAAGCCTGCACTGACTCATGAGCTGGTTCTGAATAATAACAGACATAAATTAATGTGGTTATGCATTCAATCGAATTGACATGTTCGATTGACACTGAAGAGAAAGGAATCAGTTGAGTCATGGTTTCCATATTAGTCAGAAGGGTTAGAATTCGGCGTTGATTAATATTATGCAGGAATTTCTTAAATATTTACAGATCATCCGTGTTCTTTACGCATTTAAAGTTATATCGAAATGCTTTATGCTCGTTTATTTAAAGTATTGAATTGTTTTCTACGTGATTATGTTGCGACATGTCGTTTTGCAATTGGTAATTTGCCATAAATTAAGGATAAAATTATGCATTTCTCACATTTAAAATTATGTTTGTATTATAAGTATTATCTTTATTAGTATCATTATTATTATTATTATTATTATTATTATTATTATAATTATTATTATTATTATTATTATTATTATTATTATTATCAGCATTATCTGTATTATTAGTATTATTATCAGTATTAGTTATATTATTATTATAATAATAATAATAATTATTATTAGTAGTATTATTATTTGTTATTTTATAATAATCATGATCATTATTATTATTGTTACTATTATTAATATTTTACTTTGATACTTTGAATTATAAAACCATAATTCGGAAATGACATTTTGTTCCAACAATTTCTTACACAAATATTGATAAGTATATACAAATAGTATAAAACAATCACTACCCAAACCAACAACATACATATTTAAACAAATACACATAAATTGTCACCTTCTTGGCAAACCGTGCCAAACCCATACTGTAGCACCAAAAGATAAACCATTTCGATATTTAACACAGAAATTAATTCCATTGCAAATGTACGCACACTTCTGTCTTCGTTATTTCAATATTTAACACTTCCTTTAATACCTAAATGTGTAACTGCAGTGGCAATTTACTGGTTACATAAGGTTGTATGGTAGCACGGCGCATCTGTTAGTCATTGCAGAACGTATAAAGTAATAAGCATTGAATGAACCTCGCATACCACTTTTTTTAATTACCATGTATGTTTTCCAACGTTAATACATATAATATACACACATTGATGTCTTATTCGTATTAATATATAATTATTATTATAACAAGCAGTGTTGGGTAAATGTTTTATCGGCAAAATTCAAGCAATAACCACTACGTTGATAAACAATTATAAATAAATAATTGTTCGAGTAAATCCACATACGATCACAATTCTTAAACCGGTCTGTTAGAAAACGTCTATCCTTCAGCGAATGACTCCGGTTCCTAAACATGTTTAATAGCGTGTATCGCCGTAAACAATATATCCCTTGAAGCATCAGATAGTAAAAGCCAAGGACTCCAGTACGCTGGATTTTGCTCCAAGAAAACCTATGGCGACTTCATAGGGAGATGCGATGAAGCAGTACATCGATCGGTTTAAAGGTAAATCGGTATGATTAAATAAGTTACCAGCGTTCCTGCCAAACCAATATTATGGTCCATTTAGCACCAGTCGCGTTATTGGGGCTGATAGTTTTAATGCAAACGCGATTATGCAAATTATGTTGCCAATAATTGAGCATGGTGCCGGTATACAGATCAGTAATTTGTCATCTCTGATACGGAAGAAACTGGATATAATTCAATGTTGCCTTAAATGTAGTTACAGGATCACTCTAATGTGTGCATTGTCAATCAAAAACATGTCCTACGTGCACGTGATACAATATTAAAATTACATCATGACATGCATACTAGTTAAATAGGATATGTTATGATATGAAGAGTGTTTAATTTCGTTTACGATTTAAACACTTTGAGAAATATGAATTTAATTAATTTGTCAATTCAGATTAAATGTGAAAAAAACAAGTAGGTATTTTCTTACGCAACTTGAACGTTTTTTAGCACACAAAAATTAAAAATATTTATACTACAGTAATTTCGTGTGATAGTGGACTAAATCTGAACGGTTTTAAAGTAACAATTGTCAAAGATCAAACACTGTTAACTACCGTTAATATATGTCCTGCAATAAAAGTATAAAAACTAGTGGTAGTAATTTCAACGTTTTACATTTCATTTTCATCCACGACCTACTAAATAATATATAATAAGTGAAATTATTATAATATTTTTCTTTTATATAGCGCCTTATAACAGACTCGTTTTGTTAAAAATCATTATTAACTTTCACATGACTTTTGTCTGTTGAAATAAACAATAAATCTATTATTTTGTTAATTAAATTGAAAACATTTTTTTTTTCTAAAATGGAAACAGTCAAAAGAACGGAATTGATTTATTATTTTTTAATTCGACAATTGTGTTTATCGACATTAGGCTATATTAACGAGATAAGTCAGAATTTTATTCACAAGTTTTACAAATATGCATTTTGGCGGGGAGAGGATGGCCTTAGCCAGGATTGATTGAATCAGGTGCCAACAAGGTGTGGTGTAAAGACGTACACATGTCTGTTTTATCATATAAAGTGTGGACGCAAAATGACATTGTTATTCAAGCTGAAACAATCACTATTAAATTAAGATGTGTAAAGTACGTATTGTATGCAACTAAATACAGTTCTAACTTATCAGCTCATATACAATGCACAGTCTATTTGAAATATTCGTGTAACAGTATGGCCTTTATAAACTGACAAAAAAACGATGTACACATCATTTAATACGGGTCGCATGACCTTCGGCTCGGTACCATGACACACAATAAAAATGTAATCATAGGGACATGACAATTACATTTACGTTCAGGTCTTTATCTAAACCAACATTCCAGAATTGGCGCTTTTTTTAGTGTAAAAAAACATAGTCGTTGTAACGCGCCAGCAAATTCCTTTGTTATTGTGTAACGGCCTCTGGAGATTGAATAAAGTTCGTCAGAATTTAATATCGGCGATGTCAGTTCTTGAGGAGTCGTGTTGTAGCCGTAATACAATTAGTTCAAACGGCGAAGATGTTGACAAATTAACGTCAGTGTTAGACCTAGATTCTAGAAAGTTCACGGCCACAAGATCTTATAATACGATATATATTGTCTTCTTAAAATAAGAAAAAAATGTTGTTTATCAGAAGTTCATAAGACATTAATAACAAGACAGTGTGATTAATTTATTCCTTTAGGTGAAAAGGCAAGTTAAGGCTATGCTTCCTTGCGAACCTATTTGTCCGTAGGTTCCAAATATGCTAATTACCATACGTGTACATTATTTGGCATATCTATCGATAGTTATTATGAGTATCTATTTGTTTGACACCAGCGGTAAGATATACATGTATGTCTGTACAGCATGTTGTGTTTGAATTTTTGATCAATAATATAGCTTTGGTAATTGCAAAACCGCAATTTCAGTAGTCTTGCTTCCTAAATCAATTTATTCTGACTGTCTCTGTTGATAGTCCAACAAAAACAACTAATGAATTGGAGGAATTCAACAAATTATTTGCGGAATGTCGCATGGAAACCAACTAATTACATTGTTGTGTTCATGTGTTGTCCAGGAAACTCCGAAGAAAGCCATAACTAAACATAATTATTGTATGGAAATGTGTGCAACAAATAAGCTTAATTGGACCATATTTCACTTATTCTGGAAATGATTTGCATTTCCTTATAATGCTACAAAAATTAATAATCATTCTTTTTCATAAAACCGCAATTAGGTCAGATTTTAGCGTACTGAGTAGCAGCGATTTTTTTGTCCACGTGTTTCATTTAACAGTGTGTTCAGTTGGATTAAAAACATGAACGTGACATATTGTCTATATGAAATCAGCGCTGAAATAATTACATTTCACATACACGATTTTATAAACAATATACGTACATACTACAATAAATCCTTTCGAATTACCGGTATAGTTTGAATGAAACTACAGACAAATTATCAGGAGAGTAAATCCTTTTACCGTCAGCTGGGGTCACCGGCTTAGAACGGCCAATGCAAGCATTCTGGGCTTAAACTGGTTTGAAAAAAAAACTTATTTCAAAACATAATAATTATAATTGGGAAAGAAATCTTTGTTTATGAGTAATCCAAAAACATGAATCGCACATTTTAAGACTACAACTGATGTGCATTGAAAGGGCTTGCATATGGAAATTAAAATATGCACCATATAAATCGCGTAGCATTGCAAGCTATCCCGTTCTAATTGCTAAGGCCGATTAGATCTGTGAATTTCTTGATGTAGGCCATTTAGGCCTCCGCGTCCGCATTAGCCAGGAATGTTAATGCATTTCCGTCTAACCAGGACCGACATGTTGTCACTTCTATTACAACCGTACCATATTATCTGTCATAAGCGAGAAAAGCCGCCAAAATTCATACCGCTATCGAAGAAATTGTTGAGAGACAGATTCCATATAGCTACAAGTAAAACATTGACCCCAGTCGATCCATGGTAATGAATGTGTGTATTAAACGCATTTGTTTATGAACGTTTAACTATTAAGAAATATCAGTAAATTAATAGCACCCTTAAACACTCAATTTTCCTTTTTTTAAAGTCGATTTTTATCAATATTACGTGGCTTTTCGTATATATATATATATATATATGTTCATTGTTTAAGACACTCGTTTTTTTTTTGTTTTCTTGTATTAACATATTTATTTAAATTTAATTTGAAGAAAAAACATTGCTCATGTGCACTTTGCGTGCGGCGATGCTTATACACAAAGGTTATATTTCTACATTCACCTAATATACATCATATTCTTCGCTTCATGTACATGTCATTGTTTTCATACCAACTAGACATATGAGAGTAATACACCTCGGAGTGCAGCATACTTCGAGGTTAATCGTTCAGGCAAATCGGTGTTATTGTTGGCCCATCCAACACAATTACTTAATTGACCAATTATTGACAACTCGTTTGCATGACGTATCAGCAATGTTATACCCATTAACGTGAAATGTATATATACGTGCCTCGATCGACAACTATAAAACCATCATAATGATGAGTATCGTTAATTACAACTTGCTGATAATTCTTATTTGACTAAACGGAGGATCAGATATATGGCAAAACATTCATGAATTGATACTCATGAACATTTTGCTGATCTGTGTCTGTCGTGTTTCATGTATAATAAATAAGTGGCCGATATAGATTCGGATATAAACATGAACATTTAATCTACCAAGAACACCGAGTGCATATCTTCATTGTGCTTAATATGTACTAAATCTAATATTTACAAAAAGTACTATTCAGTGCTCATTTACCCCGATTAATATCTTAGTATTTACGGTTGGCACGATTTAATAACATAGATACCTACCAGTCATTATCTCATACTACACATGTATACACTAAAAGGCGTTTGACACATAGCGTTGTTAGAAACTTACCATTTGTATACACAAAATGTTTAAAGTGAAATCAAGTTAATAATAACCAAGGTCAGTTTCTCACAACTTTATAGGGAACTTGAGCAAGCAAGGTGTTAAGTTAGACATACATAAAAGTTCATTACCAATCACATAATCATGAAACATATGAAACTTATTTGAGCATACCAATGTGTTTACACAACAAAGAATGATTAAATGTAAAACATTTTATTTGCGAAAATAATTTAATGCAATAGTGAACATTTGTGAACTTCGTTTTGCCATGAAAGTCTTGGGGAACTCAATCCAGGCAATATAATAAGCATACTTCTTCTTTTTCTCGTAAGGTTCTTGTTAAACTAATTTATCATGACCACGTGAACAGAACCTGTAGTAAATTACAAAGAACTGGAGTCTAAATATACTCAAAGAAATGCTATTTTCCTAGGCTGTCAAAAATAGCGCAATACATTTTTCAAAATCATTTACGCCCCGTCTGCAATTTCGATAAGATAATTTCTCGCGTGCGCTGTGTGTTGCTTACAACATATGGCTTGTTTTTATGGTGGCACTTCATGATATGATATTGTTGCATTTCCATTAACTGTTCAGTTATATATTTTCATTTTCATACTTAAATAGAATGATCATGTTCTACAAGTAATGGTCGAGAACATAATGTTAATGAAGGCGACGTATAGATGTCTTATTTCAGCCAATGGTAAGACACAATAACGAATAAAAAGATTTATTTGACTTAAATATTTAAAATTAGGACTGACACATGCAATACATGTATATATTTGTGCGTGTTTTTTGTTTTTGTTTTAATTTGTCAGATTATGTTATAATACACATGTACGTGAATACAGTTGAGATATAATATATCAAGTAAAACATATTTACGTTTTATTTCTCATGTTACAATGCGTAGGCATCATGAGTACGCTATGTCAAACAGCAGCAGTAAAGCGAAACAATTGACTAGCATGTTGTCTTTCACGAATACACAACACAGTGGACACGTGATTATTGTAATAATTAGTTTACCACGACACTCGCGAAACATTTTGAAAATAAGACAAGAGGAAAGGTTCACGTTGTATAGTTATCGTTCGTTACTCAATGAACATTATTTTTCCACAAATTACAAATAACAAATACCATTTATCAGCGGAGTTGTTTATTGAAATTCATATTAAGATGACCTCAAATCTTTGGGTTAATTGTAAATAGTAATGCAACACAAGTGTATATAACAGTAATACGTTATTTGTATAAGACGAGATTAGATGTGTTCCGGATATGGTTCAATGCCAAAATTGACTCGAACAAGCAGTGTCACAACTTTAAAAATGTGTACAAAACACGTTTGATTTCGAAAACGTCCTGTGACGGGATTTCGATTACACCTTGTAAATTGTTGCGCTTACACATTGTAAATTGTTGCGCTTACACAATGTACAGGACATGGGGTGAGATGACGTAAACTCTAAGTATAAATGCATATTAGTGGGTTTACAAAAAATATTTGTAACAACAGTGTCTAGTTCACTTTTTGATATAGATACATCAAGTAAAGATACAAACTGTTGATATATACTAGAATTAAATTTTATGTTGGAATGGAATTTATTTTAAGCATCAATAAAAGTGTTTAAATCTTCTAAAGAGCCATTCCATATCATACAAATGTCATCCAAAAATCTAAGCCAAATATATGGTTTAGTAGAGGTTTTGTTAAGAAAATCTTCATCGAATTTACCCATAAAAAGCGAAGCATAAGACGGTGCCATAGGACTACCCATAGCAGTACCCATAGTTTGTAAATAAGTATCATTATTGAAATCAAAACAGTTATTTTCAAGAACAACTTGCAAAAGTTTGCTTACATAATCAACGTTTACATGGTTATTTATATTTTCTTTTCTTAAAAAATATGTACAAGCATCTATTCCCTCACTATGGGGAATGTTAGTGTATAAAGAAGATACATCTAAGGTTACAAAGTAGCAATCTTTTTTCAATTTAATATTTTTTATCTTGTTAATAAAGTCTGTTGTATCTTTAACATACCATTGTAAATGCTGCATAACTGGATTTAAAACATAGTATTTAGAAATATTTTCCGTGCTGGAACTGCGTGCAGACACGATGGGCCGACCAGGATATCCAAGTGGAAGACTGGCATCAAATGGCTTGTGTGTCTTTGGCAGAATGTAGAATTGGAGATTACGAATATTATTTGGAAACACGCCAAACTGTTTACTTATACCGGGGTTGTTGTTCTTTATTTCTTCAAAACATTTTTGGATATTTTCGTTCGATGACTGGTGTTGGTTGTTCTTTACTTTTTTGTAGAAATGTTCATCGTTTAATTGACGAGTTACTTCTTCAATATATTATTTGTATTTATTAACACAATCGTATTTGACTTGTCGGCTTTTTTAATAACAATATCATGATCATGTGCTATTTTTTTTAAGGCTTGTAGTTGGTCCTTGGAGATATTTGGTCGTAACTGTTTCTTCTTATCATTATGTAGAATTTCATTTGTAATGGCTTCTATGTAAAAATCAAGATATATGTCTCTTCCACTAGGAGGTGTAAATGTAGATGGTATCTTGTTAAAGAACGGCAGGTGTATATATTCATCATTTTCAGTATTATTGTGTATATCTGTTTCATTTATTTATGTTAAATATTCTTTTAAACGTAATCTTCTGGTAAAAAGAAAAACTTCTTCCGCTAATTTATATTTATCGTGGGATTGTATACGAGGACAGAAGCCTAATCCTTTTCCTAATAGAATGTAATCAGTTTCTGATAAAATACGGTCTGATAAATTCAAAACTGTCTCCTTACCCTGCTGAATGTGTTTCTTTTTTTTCTGAAATTTCTTGTACTCCCGTCTGTTTTTAAATTTTGCAAAACGCCTTGTTTTTTATTTGATGTGGCAATCAGGTCCTTCGCTGTTTTAATTAACATTTCCATTGTGTGAATAAGTGATGTTTCGTGTTCCTTCATTTGTGGTGTTCTTGTAGCTCCGTTGATTACGGCCTCTCGGTAAGACATCTTTGTGCCCGGGGTATGCTTGTTTTTTGAAGATAGAGAATTTGTATTTAAGCAGATAGAATATTTTTTTCCTGGATTGTGAATTGTAGTTGTGCTATTTTTCTCGGGAGTGTTCATTCTTTTTTGTTCTGCTTGGGCCTTTTGAACGAACGCGTTTCCTGTGTCCCGTTTCTGATTTGGAACGGATTGATGTTTGGGCGATTTTTGTTTTCTTGCAACTGTGTGCCAACCTTTATTATGACCAGTATCAATCGTTGCTTTAGTTTGTTTTTTGGTGCTACAATTGGTATTGCTACTACTGATGAAAGCTATGGCCGAAACATGTCTGGTACTATTTGAATAAACACAAGTGACGTGTTTGTACGATTTTTTTTTTTTAAATATTTAAACAATTGTAATAATCGGTATAATATCCGTATAATACTGCTGAATTATTGAAATCCCCGAGTACATAGTTTTCTTTTATAAATATTTTGTAATGACTGATTACACCGTTTGCATCACTGATCAAGTCATACAAGTATAAATTGAAATCCCTGCATAGCCTCGATTTTCGAAAACTGGGCTTAATGCATGTGCGTAAAGTTTTGTCCCAGATTAGCCTGTGCAGTTCGAACAGGCTTATATGGGACGAAACTTTCCTCTTTTATGGATTAATTTGTTAAAAAGAGGTCTCTTTTAAACGAACATCCAGTGTATGAAGAAAGTGTTGTTCCTGATAAGCCTGTGCGGACTGCACAGGCTAATCTGGGATGACACTTCACGCACATGCATTAAGCTTAGTTTACTCAGATCTCCACTCGCATGCGCATGCACTGACTCATGATCGGGTTCTGAATAATAACATTAATAAATTAATTTCGCATTGCATCCTCTCGAATTGACATGTTCGATTGAATATAGGGCGAGAGTGAACCGGTTGAGTCGTGGTCTCCTTATTAGTCAGACGTGTAAGAATGCAGAGTTGTTTAATATTATGCAGGAATTTCTTTAATAATGACAGAACATCCGTGTACTTCACGCATTATATATTCTCTTGAGAGGCTTAATGTTCGTTTATTTAAAGTATTCGTTTTCTACTTGGTTATGTTGCGGCTTGAGGTTTTGCGATTAGTAAATTGCCATAAATTAAGGATATGCATTTCGTACATTTAAAATTATGTTCGTATTATTAAATAATTATTATTATTATTATTATTATTATTATTATTATTATTATTATTATTATTATTATTGTTATTATTATTAGTATTATTATTAGTAGTAGTAATATTAGTATTGTAATTATAATTATAAGTAGTAGTAGTACATGTAGTAGTAGTATTAGTATTATTATTATTATTATTATTGTTATTATTGTTATTAGTATTCATATTTTACTTTGAAACTTTGTATTGTAAAACCATCTTTCGGAAATGACACTTTGTTCAAGATAACCTTACACAAATTTTGATCAGTATACACTCATAGTAAATACAAATGACTACCCAAAACAACAACATACACATACAAACACATTCACGCTAATCCTCACCTTCTTGGCAAACTGTGCCAAACCCATATTGTAGAACCAACAGACAAACTATTTCGTATTTTAACACAGAAATTAATTCCATTATAACTGTACGCACACTATTTTCTTCGTTATTCCAACGTTTTACACTTCCTTTAATACATAAATGTATAACTGCAGTGGCAATTTACTAGTTTCACATGGTCGTATGGTATTAGGACGCATCTGGTATTCCTTCAGAACGTATAAAGTAATAAGCATTGCGTGAACTTCGCATACTACTTTATAAAATTACAATTTAATCTTTCAAACATTAATACATATAATATACGTACATGTGTGTCTTAATATGAAATTTGCCGCATTTCGTATTAATGTATCATTGTTAATATCACAAGAAGTGCTGGTTTACTATAGTATGGTAAAATTCAAGCAATAAACAGTACGTTGATAAACAATTATAAGTAAATAATTGTTCGAGTAACTCCACATACTTTCACAATCCCAAATAGGTCTGTTGGAAACGTCTATCATTAAGCGAATGAATCCTAAACGCGTTTAATAACGTAAAACCGCTTAAACAATATATCCGTTGAAGCAACTATGCGATCATTCCATGTCTCCACCACATGATAAAAGCCAATGCCTCCAGCACGCTTGCTTTTGCTGCAAGAAAACCTATGGCGACTTCAAAGGCTGCCACGATGCAGCAGTACATAGATCGGTTTGAAGATAAATCGAGCTGGATATGATTGAATAAGTGCCCAGCGTTCCTGCCAAACCAATATTATGGTCCACTTAGCACCAGTCGCGTTATAGGGGCTGATAGTTTCAATGCAAACGTGATTATGGTAATTATTTTGCCAATAACCGTGCATGGTGTCTGTATGCAAATCAGTAATGTGCCATCTCTGATACATAAGAAACTGGATGTAATTCCAAAGCGCCTCATATCTAGTTACAGGATCAGACTAATTTGTGGATTGTCAATCATAAACGTGTTCTATATGCACGTGATACAATACTTAAAACTGGTCGAAATATCTGGAAATTACATCCTGTCATGCATAGTAAAATATCATAGGTTATGATATTCAGAGCGTCTGATTTATTATACGATTAAAATACGTGGAGAAATATGAATTAATGTAAGATGTCAATTAAGATTAAATGTCAAACAAACAGGAATAATTCTCATGATAGTGCATCTCTAATGTTTTGTTTTAGCACACGACGCATTAAACATATTTAAACAACAGTAATGTCATACGATAGTGGAATACAACTGAACGGTTTTAAGTTACAATGGTCGAATCTCAAACACTAGTAACTATCGTTAATCTATGTCCTGCAATAAAATTAATAAGTCTAATGGTACTAATTCCAACGTAAAACATTTCATTTGAAACCGCGAGCTATTGACTATATTTTTCTAAATGAAATTATTATAATAGTTTACCGTTTTATAGCTCTTTATTACAGGCCAACGTTTCGTTGAAAACGCGTTTCGTTAAACAATCATTTTTGAAAACTATTTTCAAACGAATACAACAACTGCACAAAGATATCAACGTAATCTATTCGGAAGCCTAACGATGCTTGAAATGGACATATAACGACAATACGAGGCCTACGCAAAAACCCTTAAGGATGGGATAAATACTCAGTGTACAATATAGCAACACTTCCGTACGCAAGAGTAGACATTACTATGCTTTCCAAAATACAATTGTAAATGATTTCCTCACAGTTCGGTCAACTTGATAACACTCGTTTCCATCTTTATTAACTATTTCCTATGAAATGTTCGCTCTACACGAAACAAACAACAAATAACGACTGTTCCGGAGCTTTGTTTGAACGCATGATATTACGTTGTAATAATGGCTGGGTCAAATAGTAAAATGAATAACGCCGACATCTCAGTAGGAAGTCCGTTTTCAAGATTCGTATAGCGTTGTTTGAATGTAGGGCGTGTCAGAGATTAAATAACGGTGTAGTCAATCAATTTATGAAGCATTTTTTGATCCTATACATGTATTATTGAATTCAGATTGTTGCATTTATTTTGTGTTACTCACACATGACGCTTCTCTGGTAAAATAGACAATAAAATAAACGATACTTATTGTTAAATGTTATTAGAAATACTGTTGTTTTTTTTATAAAATGGAGTCAAAAGAAAGAAATTGACGTTTTTGTTAATCGCAAATATTGTGTATCAATTTTAGGATAGGTTAACTGGATACGACATAATTCAATTCGCACTTATACACATATGCTTTTGGACGAAGGGCCGATGAGTATCATGTACTCATTGCTGCAAGCCGGTGCCAACAGTATGTCGTTTAAAGAAGTACATGTAGCTGTTTAATCACATCAAGCTTAGAAACAAAATGTTAGGCAAGCTAACTGTTATATACAATTAATTGCAGTTCTATCGTATCAGCTCATATACAATACAAGTACTATTTTTTTTTAAGAAATGGCCTTTTTAAACTGATAAAATGAAGTACACATCAGTTTATACAGATCGTATGACATTCAGTTCGGTACCATGACACACAAATAATGTAATCTTAGGGACATGACAATTACATTTACATTCAGCTCTGAATATAAACTTACATTCCACAATACGCGTTCTTGTTAGTGTAAAAAGGCATATACGATTAAACGCCCCAGCAATTTCCTTTGTGATTATGTAACGGCCTCTGGGGATTGAATACAGTTTTTAATTTAATATCGACGATGTCAGTTCTTGAAGGGTCTTGTTGAAGCGTTAATCCCATTAGTTCCAACGGCGAAGATGTTGACATATTAACGTCAGTTTTAGACCTAAAGTCTAGAATGTTCATGGCTACACGAGCTTATCATAAGATACATATTTGTTTTCTGAGACTATAAGGATGGTGTTTATTATATTTTCGCAAGACTGAATTTAATTGATGAAAAGACAGTGCGATTATTTATTTCCTTAAGGTGAACAGGCAAGTGAGGATGTATACTAACTTGCGTAACCATTTCACCTTAGGTTCACAAATATGCTAATTAGCATACTTGTATACTTTTTGGAATATCTATCAATAGTTATTGTGAGTATATCTTTGTTTGACAAAAACGGTAAGGTATACATGAATGTATGTACAATATGTTGTGTGTGCATGTTTGACCAATAACATGACTAAAGAATAACACGATGCCAGAACAATATTCGACTTGAAGCTAGCTTTGATATGCGTATCTAGCATTTCAATAGTCTTACTTCCTAAATAATTACTCTGACTGTCTCTTTTCATAGTCAAACAAATACAACTAATGAATTGGAAGACTTCAACACATTGTTTGCGGAATCTCGCATGGAACCAACTACATGTAATTTAACTTGTTGTGTTCATGTGAATTCCAGGAAACTCCGAAGAAAGCCATCAGTAAACATAAAAACACTAAACATAATTATTTTATGGAAATGTGTGCAAACAAATAAGCTTGATTGGACCATATTGCACTTATTCGGGGAAGGATTTGCATTTCCTAATAATGCTACAAAAATGAAATACCATTCTTTGGATAATACCGAAATTACGTCCGATTATATATGAAATTTGTGCAGAAATAATAATTACATTTCACATACACTTTTATATAAACAACATATGTACATACTACAAGGAATCCATTTGAATAATAGTTATAATGAAACTCCAGAAAATCCTTTTACCGTCAGCTGGAGTCACCTGCTCAGAACGGTCACTGCAAGAGTTGCGGGCTTTAACCGGTTTAAAAAACTGTATTTCAAAACTTAATAATTATAAATGGTATAGAAATTGGCATTTATAAAATAAAAACAAAAAAAACGCCTATCGCACATGTTGAGACTTCAACTGAAGTGCATTGAAAGGGCTTGAATATAGAAATTAATATATGCTCCATATAAATCGAGAAACATTGCAAGCTATCCGATTCTAATTGCCAATGCCGATTAAATCTGTGCATTTCTGGACGTAAGCCATTAATGTCTCCGAGATCAGTCGGGCATTTTAATGCATTTCCGTCTAACCAGGACCGTAATGTTGTCACTTCTATTACAACCGTACCATATTATCTTTCAAAAGCGAGAAAAGCTGCAATAATTCATACCGCTATCGGTGAAATTAGTGAGAGACAGATTCCATATCGCTACAAGTAAAACATTTACACCAACCGAGCCATCCCAATGGATGTGTGTATTTAACACATTTGTTTGTGACCATTTTATGAAGGAATATAAGTCAATAAATAGTATACTTAAACCATCAATTTTCATTCCTTTTTAACAGTCGGTTTGTGACCAATATTACATGGCTTTTCGCCTATGTATATTGTTTGTGGCACTGGTTTATTTGTTTTCTTGTACTTATATGTAATTATATATATTTAATTTGTAGAAAAAGATTGATCATGTGAACTTTGGGTGCGGTGATGCTTATTCTCAAAGTTTTGTATTTACAGATTTATCTTATATACATTCTATTCTTCGCTTCGTATACATGATATTGTGTTCTTGCCAACTAGACATAGGAGAGCAATAAACTTCGCATTGCAGCATACTTCGATGCTAATCGTTCTATGCCAATCGTTGTTATTGTTAGCCTATGTAACACAATCACTTAGTTGACAAATTATTAGCAACTCGTTTGCATGTCGTATCAGCAAGTGTATACCCATCAACGTGTTATTCACACGTTTCCGGATCGGCCAGAATAAAACCGTCATATTGATGAGTATCGTTAATAACTACTTGCTGACAAACCGTATTTGACTACACGAAGGAACGCATATATGGCTAAACATTCATGAATTGATGCTCATAAACATTTTAAAAGAAGGCCGTGAGGGCAGTTTTATTGGGATGGTTTTATCTTTATTTTTGACACTACCATTATGTAACACGTGAGCATATTATTTGCTATGAAAACGATAGTAAAATAAAATACAGTATTGCACCAAATCACCAAATATCCTCTATGCTTCTATTGTAGTCCAATTTCACGGTATATCAACCCAATTCCACACAAACGCGTATAATACACTTGACGCAAATAAATTGAATCATTGCACAATATGAAGTCCTATTGTATTTTTGTAAAATTAATAGAGGTGATAATAGTATTTATTCGCTCAAGAATAAACTGTCTTATTCAACGCAAACGCTATTTTCCTAAGGGATCGCCGAAACTTAAACCCGAATGGTATAACCCATCCTACCCAGTCTACTGTAACACATAGACTCGTCCACTAATTACAAAACCACTGCCCGTGAAAATTGTCGTTATTTTACCTGCTCGTCGCATCTCAGGGTATGTCGCTCTATGGTTTACACATGTTTACATTTACCACCCACCCTCCCATTAAATTTTTATTGTAACACGATGCTTGCCAGATTTTTGTTATATCCCAGTGTTGTCGAGAATTACGAGCTCCATTAGAAACCCACATCGTCATGACTTGGACTTAACAGCGTACGGAACACCGTCAGTCTGTCAAATGGTCTACTTAGTTCGGCCCTCGACGACAGGTTCCTGCGTAATTGACTGTACCAGTGGTGGAGAATTGTTGTTCTGTGCGTTACGGAGTACAGCATAGAATTTATGTCTAAACATAACGCACCGCACAAAACAGGTACAGGTGCGGTTCGTTCATGCGTATGGTTGTCACGTGAGTGATGGTCACTGAGGCGGACATAGGCGGGAATGTGCACGGGGTTTTCATTGTTTGGTCAGTTCTACGCTTGACTTTGATCAGTAAACTTTTACTTTTTGAAATTCGAACCGCATTAATGCATTGTTTAAAATGACCAGTTATGTTTGAGTTACACAATGCCAACAGTTACATGTTAATATTGGTTGTTTTCGGGTACAGTTTTCCAGAGTTATTTTACATTAGTTGAAGTTGTTTTTCTGTTTTTTTTTTCTCTGGCCTTGAAAACACCATTTAAGGATAAAGAATATAAATGATGTATACAAATTAAGGTTGTACTGTCATTTTATTCTACGATTATACTTGATTGTTGTATATTGCGATTTGTAATATTCTTGTATGTATGTTGTCAATATACTGATTGCAAGTCTTGCCCAATGCAAAACGATTTGTGTATTGAGCTTAGTTGTGTGAAGACCAAAGTATTGTGTCCATCGGCATAGTTTCCACGAACACACTTCCCGCTTGTCACGGGGGATAGACATTATGTACTTTAATTTCCCGCCGTTCTCGCGGGAACCTGTATAATACAAATGATCCCAGTCTTGACATTATTATGCCAAACCTTTAATATAATAAATTGCGTAGTTAAACTGTTTGGCATTTGTGGTTGAATAATGATAAGTGGCAGTCAGTTTCCTTTCTAATGAAATCTTTGTCCAGCCTGGTGTGACAACTGATTAAAGATGTTTACCTAAAGCAAGATATGCAACTGGAAATAATCTTTGAACAAGTGCATTTAAGGATTTTCGAATTATACTCTAGTAGTACGGATTATAGAACCATTATAATTGTATGTTACGAAACTAACTTTTACTAATTCATTATTAGATGCATGACAATGATTAGATTCGACCAGCCCGATATGTTATGTGGTACAGATATGACATGTGAAGTTACTTTATGTATGTCGTTACCTCGACTTAGTAACTCTTAGTCGTGGGAACGAAATCGAGTTAATTAACTCGTAGTAGCAACACATCAAGTAGTAAGATAACGACAAGTCTTGTTAACGACCCGCCACTAGCCAATCGGAATGAATGTTTTCATGCATATTTTACAACGGCTTATACAAGGTGTCTAACATAATTTCATATATTATTAATACGAAAATTCGCGTTCTTAAATGCTTTTTAAACTTCGCATTGTCTGAAAGGTTTCTTTTGAATCTTCCGCGAGTTGGGTCACTCGTTCTGACGAAGTACCGAGTCGTTCCCACGAATTATTTGTGTCGTTCCCGAGAGTTAATGATGTTGTTTCCATGACTTACTTAGTCATTGACACAACTTACTTGTGTCGATCCCACAAGTTATTTTTCTTAATTAGTTAATAAAAAATAAGCATGACTTTGATGATTGAATTATATCAATCATTCGCGAAAACGCTTTTCAATTATTGTCGCTTTCTTTTGATCAACTGACAATCATTGACAGGATACAAAGTTAAGAAAGAAAATAAGACATGCGAGCATCGTTTTGTAATGTTCTGTGTTATGTGAACATGAGTTCAATCAATAAATAACTACGGAATAAACACATGTTTATGTCTGTCATAAAATGAGCTTTGTGTTACCAACACAACTATGGTACAGTGTTTAAGAATGCTTTATGTGCCACACGGGCAAATGGTTTTGTTCGAATGGTGGTCTGTTAAACCAATTGTATTGCAACTTACCGTAACAGTGCACGATACTTTTACAAATGTGCGCAATTTTGTTTTTGTTGATGTACAACGCATTTGTATTTTCTCGATATTGCCAAAACTTTTGAATCATGTTTATGTTTAAAAAAAATAATTTCTCGTGGCATGATTATATATAAGTAAAAAAGTTTTTTATGTGTAAACAAAAATACAAACGTAAAAGAGTGTATAATTTTGAAGCTTTAATATTACACTCGAATTATGCGTTTAATGTAATTTTACCTTAAATAAATTAATATGTAAAGTATATAACAGATGATAACAGACACATATGGTGCACACCTAAAAAAGATAGATAGACAGCATATGCGACCGAAATGCACCCATTTTAATGCAAACATAAATTGTTTGAAAGTATAAAGTAAACAGTTTCCAAGATCGTTTATTCAAAGTAGAATTGTTCGTAATTGTTTTCCATTTGAGCCTCCGCGATTGAACAATAAATCACACACGTTTTTGCCCCATCTAACTCTGCATGTAGCTGCAGAATGATCTTGTTTAACTTCCTACTTGTTTAGAACCGTAACTGCACAAGCGCAGCAGTAGCTGCACGCTAAAAATGAATGACTTGCGTTTATGTGAGGAAGGCATGCAAGCGGTGTTTCTGTGATCTCGACACACCGAAGCAAATTTTCAGTATGTTAAGTTACAGAACTACAGTAGTCAACTGACAAATTCACAATTAGTAGTTCATAAAACAGTTTGAATCCCCCAAACTTCACATATTTAAATTTAGTATTACTAATAATAATTGTGAATTTGTCAGTTGACTAATGAAGTTGTGTAACTTAACATACTGATAATTTGCTTCGGTGTGTCGAGATCACAGAATCTCTTGCATGCCTTCCTCCATATATATATATATATATAGAGAGAGAGAGAGAGAGAGAGAGAGAGAGAGAGAGAGAGAGAGAGAGAGAGAAAGAGAGAGCGAGGGATAGAAAGAGTTGCATTAAGTCATATTAAGTCATGTATGTATAACAACATGGTGCATAATTTTACTCGTCAATTAAATTTATGAAGAGATGTTTTTTGAATATGTGATATATCGTTACATATTCGTTTATCTATAAGTAAATATAAAGGAAAGTGCCGGCTACTCACTAAATACGTGTACATATAAACAACGCATAAAATGTCAGACAAATAAACGGTAAGAAGTATTATATAATAGATGACCGTTTCGTACGGGGGGTACTCATTTCTATTATATATATACAGTTTCGAAGTAATGAACAAATCATTACAAAAAAAAAGAACGGCACATGCAAATTGAAACCCATCAAGTTTGCTATCCCTGTTTTCAAATTAACTCCCTATTCAACTTCATAGCATCTCAAAATCCTTTTTTATTAATACATGCCGCATTTAAAACAATTATTGTTGCATGCTGTTGGGACTTTTAGCCAAATATTGATCCTGTTCCATGTCAGCGTTCATCTTCTCAGTCCATTTATTGTAATCTCCGGATAGCATTGCAGTTCACAATGTCTACAAAATCAATATTCGCCTCATTCCAACGAATCTCTATTGTTCAGAACATTTCATTTTCAAGATTACAACCGATCCAAGTAATTTCATCTGGCTAAAACATCAAGACAAAAAGATGAAGTTGCGGACAATTACGGGTGATTTTAATTTGCAAATATTACCCTTTTACGAAATCGGACTAGAAAAAAGCTTTTAAGATGTACGCCGGCTAGCGTCAACCAAAAATCTAAAGGATTTCAAGTATCTACTGAAATCAAACTGTTCAGATGAAACACGCATTTACTTAACCTGCCCTATTAAACGAAAGCCACGTATTTATTGTATTACGAACACAATACATACAATTAGTTCCAAATATTGCTTCTTTATGATAATGTCTATAACATGACTATTATAACATACGCGTGTTTACGTCTAAAGAGCCGAGTTCAATTTAGTAATGCACTTTTAACAATAGGTTTGTAATTTACGAGTGTACCAGAAGTAAGTGTCTAAACGCTTATTTATTTTCTTAGATATAATAGTTTGCCAAATAACACGTTCAAATGATTTTTATGTTATCTTACATATATCACATATTACTACTTTAGACTTAAGCATTGAGTACAATATACTCCTAGTGCAATAAATTAGACGTGTAACGCGCATTAAGAGACTCTTTTTATATGCTGCTACATTCAAGCGGATGATACCAATTTCAGTAGTATCTAAATTTTTGCTATAGGAGTACCTTATTTTGATAAGTCTGCTTACTTAGGCAAGTGAAGATGTTATGAATTCGTATAAATTGGATCTCTGAATAATAAGATTTGTATAAAAGTTAATATTGCTTCTCCGATCTATTGTTATTGTCTCAACTAAATATATCACAACGCCACTTGGTCAATTCTAGTCGACCAGTCTTCAGTGAATCCCCTAAGTAAAGACATATATTGTGGCTAAGAATCAAAGTAAATCATCTATATGCGAACACATATTACACACTCTTGTCTAGGATGTATAACATAAACCTCCAGCGGCTAAGAGATGAAAGTCTGTGTACATCGACATAAAACTTAGGTATTGTGTCCAAAACAACGTCTTGCACTTATCTGAACACAAACCATAATGTGAATATGAATTTGGAGATGAATGCAAAGTGATAAACGTAAGTATTTGTTTTGATAACTGATTTCGATGCTTAAAAAGAAAAAAACAAAGTTTTCGATGATGCTATAACTCGGGTTGACGTATTCCATATTATATCAAAACATTATATGATGTGTGTCCATGCAGACCACATAGTTTTTATAAATTCACAATTGCTCGTGCAAACAAAAACGAATCTTATAACTTTATTACACTTAGTTAGTACACTTAGTGATACATTAACGACGTAGTATCGCGAGGAAGACGAAGGATCGCGAGTTTTTACAAAACAACAACAATACATAAACTTGACCATTTTCGTGTGTTTCAAAGACACTGTTGAAAAGTTATCCAGCGCCTTCATAATGGAATATCGAAAATGGTTCCTTTAACAACAGATTCGTACATCATACGCCATCATCTATCACTCGAATCTACTTTAAATGTAATCATAGTCAAAGTGTTCTATATCATATTAAACATAAATTTGTTTTTTCATTAATAATAACTTCTTTACGCCCTCCATTCAATTAGGATCCATGCGCATGTCGATACAGTATGTTGACTGCTTATAATGGCAATGATTGATACACAGTAATATTCACTTAACAATCAATTATCTGGGTTTTAATTATAATGTGTGTTACTAAACGCGTCATACAAGTTCGTTAATTCTAAAATATGTAACTAATAACACAATCATATATAGTGTACAAGATTCTCCAACTTGCTAAATTTTATGTTTAGTTTATAAACCAATTAGGTCTTGATTATAAATAACAAGTCGATTCTAAGTGATATTGACAAGGATAATATTAAATACAGGTGTTTTTAATTAAGATAGACAATGGATGCGAGCTGAATCTATTGCTATATCGAGAAATAAATATATACATTTGCATCCTTTTCATATGTCATCTATTGTTAAAACATACATGTGCTTTTTATCATTAGTATCAAGCATAAAAAAGCAAGTCATGTCTACCCATTTCACCCGTAGCGACAATTGTTACACCTAATCTCACCGCCTACACATTTGTATAAAACTATTTTTATTACACCAACCATCAATACCAGTCAATTAGATCATGATGTTATAAAATGTTAATTCCACATAAATTGTATAACAAGTTGTATTAAACAATGTGATTCAAAAATTAATAAAATAATGAGACATGAGTATTGTGAAGAAATTGTTTTTAAATGCAATATCATGGCGTGTATTTGTTTGAGTTATTGCGTGTTTCCTCAAGAATAAATGTGGAAGTTATGTTATCGACCAATTAATCGTTTCATAATGCACCTGCGTAAGTATGTCATAAACGTATCATATAGAATACTGTAACAACTGTGTTATTGAGCTTTTGAGGTCATATGAACAATTGACTAGCAATTCATATATTAAATCGTTTCATAGAAGTATTTCAACCCAAATTGTAAACTGTAACAAATGCAATAGTGTAAAGCATATGCGCATATGTTGTTTTGAAATAAAATTGATGTAGACTTTCCTCTTACAAAGAGGCTACACACATTCTCAAACCATTAAATTGATCATAAAAAGGAAGAGCTTGTAATAACTTTGAATTCTTCTTCTCTTAGATGTATTATAAGTATTACATTATTACTTTGTAAATATGCATGTTATGGTTGCACAGAAAAACCTTTTATGATTAAGCTGCTTTACAACTTACACACGATTTGGTATATACTCCGTCGATAAGCAAGCCACACATTGGGATAAATTACAATTGCACAACAAGTGCAATCATAACACTTTGATGATCTCAAATGCATAGCTTTAAACAGTTTTTCTATGCCGTTTTACAAACCGAATAAAATTGGTAGTTCAAGTCTTATATTCTATTTGGTATAAAGTACGTTAATTTAAATTTATAATATAACGTGTGCGCGGTTTAGCACCGAAGCATAAAACGTTGCATAAGCCAAACATGTGATTCAATAAACATTGTTTTTTTTACATAATACTTGGTGGTTACAATGCGTGAATTTTTGCATATTGTAGTTAATACAAAATTGTGCGTGTGGCTGGTGTATCCGCTGACTACTAATAATTTGGAAAATCAGTGGACATCAACGTTAGTGCAATATTACATCAATAACGTGCAGAACGATTTGCTATTATTGGAAAACAGGTAAACGCAAAGATGTTATACTGAATTTTGAAAACTTGACAATTTGGCTATAGAAAGACTAAATCGACAAGACAAAAAAAAATAGACAGCAGTATGTTCACAAAGAAAGCTAACATACGTGACTATGATGCAGAAGTTATTTATAAGTCCATGTTATCATTACACGTTATATAATGGTGTACAATGCAGGCGAACAACATAAGGTAGCTGATGATTATTTATACACGTACCGCAACGCATACACTACATTAATCAAGTAAATATTTCTAACAATATACATACTTATGACAATTAAATTAAAATACTAGTCATTATGAAGGTTCATAATTTACAAATGAAGATAAAATAACTTAAATATAATGTAATAATAAACTCTCACCTTTAACAGCAATTACGGAGGTAAGAAAAACTAAAATTAAACTCCAATGATAATTGTAACTAATCCACAACATTGTTTGCATTTTAAATTATCGTCTGAAATTTTGATATCATAACATTTACCACCATTCATTCTTTCAAAATGTATTTCAATATGAACGTGATTGCACACATATCTTAAATCGACATCACACTTGTATATCCATCCAATGCAAACGTGTGGTACAGTGTGTATCACCTCTTAATTTTCCATCTATCAGTTCTCTTTGAATCTAATATAAGTCCCATATATAAATCAAAACAATGCGTTCGGAGAACGTTTTTTACCATATCAAAACAACTGCTATTACTCAAAATTCATGTAGCCAAGCGATACAAACACGCAGCACACGACCTTAATGTATCCAGCGACTTATGAGTCGATCACAGTGTGTTTTCACCATTCCACAACAGTACTAATGATAAGAAACTGGTTCTAAATGGATTTCCGAGCTCACCCGCTATGCTAGCGCCCCCAACGCATAAAAACAATACCATCATAACAATGTAGTGTTATCAACACTATCCTCGCCTTTCTGTTGTTCTGCTGTACCTGCAAATGACGTATTGTGCTCGATATACGACACAGCACACCTACTACAACGTTCTTTGCGTTAACTACTTTGAATGGTCTATGGAAATGATAAAGATCCGAATGAACGCCAAACCCATGGCTTATGACATTCTAAGTCGTCGTTATTTACGTTTGTAACCATCCCGCATTAAAGTATGTTGACAACACAGAGCAATAAGATAGTACTCAAATTGAGCGACTATGAAACACATGCATATATAGTTTGAATGTCTACAATATACAGTATTACATCAGATTAGTAAAAGCAATGTTTTATTTGTATTATCAAAGGCGAATTGTTATCCCCAATATATGGTTCTTTCAAGATCGAAGTTACTAAAACAAAATGACAAAATGACGATGTATCTGAAATATTAACATGTTGCAGTTAAAAAGTTGTACAGCGTTTAAACTCAAGAACTAGTACACTTACTTTGGTGAAATGTGTGGTTGGAGACAGCATGAAATATATCATCGAATTATTGGCGTTATTGGCGTAATATATTTATAAAATGGTAGAATATATGGTGTTACGTTGATGGTCAATCGTTTGATTTGTGAAATATCAGGCGGATTTATTGCATAACGCGTATTTTAACCATCATGGTACTACTCACCGATTTGATAATTTAACAGGCTGTACGTGCATTTACAATCTCATATGTTTGCAATACAGTGCGTAAAGAAGTTTTGGCATTCACTTATTGCATTACGCGAACATACAACCAGACATATGACAAGTATATAAAATATATATTTGGGAATATAAACGGTTGGCTCATAATCAATTGCATTTTGTGGAGTTTGAAAACTGATTTTAAAACAACCTGTTTCCATTGTGTATAGACTTAAATAAAATGTAGCAGATCTTAATAAATCATTAACAAATTTAGCTCTAAAACGGGTAAGAATTATTTCACTTAATTAGAATCCCTTCGATATAAAGTGCTAGCTTATGAAACATCGGAGGACTTATGATTAGTTTGCCCCAGTATCATGAGTGCAAAGACGGAACAGAGTTGATTTTGTTATTCATATTTGTTTCCTTGTTATTGTTCACACGTCCCCTTTTTCAGGTTCATACGGATCAAAGTCTTCTTTATTGTATCTGAAATCTTCAGTCATATACGGTCGTTAATTTTTTTTTATTATACTTATAATATACTTAATATCAATTGATATTTTTGTTTATAGACCTTTGAATCGTTTAACTATATTGATATTATATGATCGCTTAATTCGCGTAATATCTGGCAGGCAATTAACGTGGGTAGGTCATTCAGTTATCAATAAAAAATCGTTTCGCTGTAAACGTATAAGTTAAGGTACACATCCAATTCGTGCTAATGGAATAACCAAAATAAATAAATGCCAATTCAAAAGTGTTATATATAAATCCAATCGATCAATATGCATGTTCTTATTCGTGTCATAATATCATCAATTGCCAAAACAGGTCTGTGTATTAGTATATGTTCAGTGTATTATTATTATATAATTACTGCTTTCCTGAACCACACCAACACGTGATCAACCGAGATCAAATATATCTTATTATTATCTCCAGATTACTGACAGTACAATTAGCCACATACAAAGTTTCGAGAGCTTTAGCCTTATATATTGCACATCGATCGTTTTTCATCCACTTACTTTGATTTACCTTGACAGGTTATGTACTCTGATTGCTATAGTTATAGACATTAGATAATACTACGCACCTGATTCTGATTCTGATTTATATGAATGGATAGGGTCTGCGCGCACCTATCTGCACTTAAATGGAATGCGTTTGCTGTTGTAATAGCATGCGGATTACATACTTCAGTCCCTGAACTAGCACATGCAGTTTGTCCAGTTAGTAGTTGTGTTTACTTGTTAAGAAGAGAGTCCACCGAAGTTTAACGGTTTGCCTTTGCAAAATACCATGTGCACACATGCATTACCGTGGCGTCCATAATACAATGAATGTATTGTTTTCTAAAGTAAAACAGTGGATATCTCAGATACTCTGTCCTTAATTATATTACAACAATCCTAAAAGACCGATAGCTGCCTACCAAAATAGTGATTGGAGTGAGAAACAAGAATAGACGAACATATATTTGCGAAATATTACAAGCATTACGTTAATACCAAACATCACTATTAGATTTGATATGTATGTACATTTGCATCGTGCGCCTCTAACAGTCCCTCATGTTAATGGATTTCCGTCTATACCGGAATATTGTTTGTTGCTGCAATCTCGGACAGAATAATCTTTCATAACAGAAGAACCTTTGCAATAATTCATATTGTTATCGGTGCCAAGTTTGAGGGAGAACTGAATACTATGAACTACGGAATGTCTATCAAATTGCGGTATAAATTATTATTCTACACACGGATTTATGACTGGCTAAGTGTACATTACGCGAAGATTTTTCATGTGTATGATGTTTACACTTAACCACTCTTTGCGCTGGTTAATTGTTAATAAATAGTACCATAAACGTAATTTACAGCTCGCAGAATACAATTACGCTTGTTATACTTACTTTGATTGACATTGTATCTGGACCAGGTATGTACAGAATGTGTATGCAAGTAACTCTGACTCAATACAAATGTTTAATATATCGTTATGCAAAATTACTTTTCAAAATAAGATGAATTTGCGTTTCGACGAAATAACAAATAAACACAATGGCATTATGATATCCTTTTTGAATTTGAATTAAGATTACCTATTAGAATATAACTTACGCAGCGATGTCATTTAAGAAGCGTAATATATCCTCGATCAAATATAACAGAACTAAAATAAACTGACGTGTTTGCATTTATTTGAACACATGAACGACATTGTGGATAGTATTGTGTCAGAATTGTGAAAGCTTGATAATACACGTAAAATACATAATATAAACATGTGTCCACACGTGTCATTTCTCATAAATGGTTTTACCGTCTTTACACTGCGTCTTAAATTATAAGCGATAACCGTTTAAACGAAGGGATGCGTTTTTAATTATTTTTTCCGGGCTAATGGCACTGCACAATTAATAAGCACATGTTGTGCATAACCAATAGTTGTTGCAGCGAAACGCGTTCAACGGAAATGTCCTACTGCGAAACCGAACGTCTCTTTCAACGAAATCGGATGCTGCAAGTCGGAACCTAAAACTAATTTCCATTCACAGAAAGTATTATACATGACCATGCATACAATTCACATTTAAATTATATCAACTTTAATTTCTCGAGAAAAAACGTGTGTAATATATATTCGAAATGTACTATGTATTAATGGAATGGTATCTACATGTACCTGTGGGAAAATGAAAGTTAAATTTGTAAACTTATAATGACACATAGTAAAAGTGTGCATAGTTACATAATATGGCGAAAACCCTTCAGGATACAGTAGTAACGGACCAGTAAAATTTGATTTACATAGTCAAACAAAAAACAACTAAACAACATTCAAACTGATAGTCTACGAAGTATCATATCATAGAACAATCATACTTTTTACGAGGAGAGATGTAAATAAAATGAGATGCATGTTAAGCGCCGAGAAGTTAAATAGTCAAGTTTGCTGTAGTTTGCAACCCCTTAGCTTATACATTTGTTTACTATAAAATAAATTAAAACAAATGATTATGAGTACGTATCACAGGTTTCAATTCAAGAGTCAAACTGTAAACATAATGAACGGGGGTACAACATGATACATTAGGCACGACGTTGGAGAATTATGTATAGCATGCACGTTTATTTTTTATATATTGAAAGAGTATTAGAAACACAATTCTCATCGTAGAAGAGATTGACAAATACAAACTAAATACATTAAAGTGTTCCTCAATTATAACATGCAATCAAAATATAGAAGCATGTACTAGTATTCACTATAATGATTTAAAAATGAGACTATTGAACAGTTGGCAGGAGCATTTTTGTTATACCAAGAGAGATATAATTCATATAAACTTATAGTTTCAAGTGGAGTTATCTAACTAAACGGGTTCCTAACATGTAAATCACAAAATCAGTCAACACCATTAACAAATTAAATATGTAGTTTGTTTTAAAAGCCACTTCAGAAATGCATTATAATTACTGTTGTAAATTATTGCATCAATGAAGACTGTAACCTGAGCTTGCAATTTTGATTTCAGATAATCCTTTTAATACATCAGCACACCGTGAATTCGAGTCACATCTAGACAAGTCATTTCACTATCTGTATATGTTCTATGCCACGTACTTGCACAGATTGAAGATGAATACGAACTTGATCTGGTGCATTCTCGGGTATGAATCGCGTGGCATAAAGAAGTTTGTAAGAGGAAGTAGTATGAGGCATGACCTATATGACATCCGATGACTTTAAATATACCATCTTTGATAAATGCCAAAATAAATAACATCTACGTTCATACATAGTATGAAGTTAAGGCAAAGTGCACTATTTTATTTAACGGACATGTATTCAATTTAGTGAAAGGCATTGATGCTGATATGATTTAAATCATACAATAATGGTAATATATATTAGATGTGAATTCGATATTGAAAATAGTCATTGACGAATGCGTGAAACATTCATATCCTTGCACCAATTAATGACAGCCGATGTAATGTCCATAGGGCACTACCCTGGTCCCAGTTTTGTCATTCAAGTACTATTTCATTATTCCTTACGTTGACACCATCGGAAAGTTAAAATAGCACACGAATTAAGACATTTATATTTACTTTGGAATTAGCAGAACCAGCAGCAGCAATGACAGATACCCCTTCTCCTCATAATCACAAACAGCAATCTTATTCCAAATATTGTATCCGTGTAAGTGTATAGTAAATACATAGTAAGTTTAGTGTATACGTTAAACATTCAGATTAATGTCACATATACGCATCGATTTCTTAATATGTTGCCCGTCGGTCGCATACACGTGTCCAATCTGTAAATGCGTTACATACACACGTTTAATCTTGAAAATGCGTCGACGTATATTAGTGGCATTACTAGACGAGTTCCAGGTTCATGGTAACATACATCTTTGCAATAAAAGCACTTCAGTTTATTATATATTTGAGACATTACCTCTCCAATATTAATAATAATCCTAACGTTATTGTGTATGTTTTCTTATCACTAATTGAAATTCTTTGCCACTCTGTCATCTGAGTAATTGATTAGAGTCCATAAAATTATCGAGCCTGTTAAATGGTTTAGTATTCAGCAAGATATCGCTAATTATTGCAGGAGATGCGCCTGTTGCTTATTTAGAATGCTGGAACGCTCACATAATGCCTGGTGATATATTAACTCAGGAAATGATATCAGACAAATTTGTTTTGCCGATCGCCAAACGACTTCGAACGTGACCTGGGGTTATAGAAAGCAATAACATGACTAGTTGTTAACTCGTGTTGGCATAATCACGGTGCCTATACCACGTGACTTTTTAAGATCTGTGTTGGGAGAATAACGTGCGACCCAGATAACATTTTTAAGGATGTCTTTTTAAATATTTCACCATTTTTAATGGGATAAAGTGGGGAGCCCGCTCATTCGTGAGAGTTTTCTATAGGTATCATGTTTTTTTTAAACAAATAAGTAATTTTTTCAGTAATGTGCAATCGCGCGTTTGTAATATGAAGTCCCCATACTGATCAGACATTTTTCTAACCGTTCAAACGCGCGATTGTACTTTACTGAAACAATACTTATTTGTTCCCCACTTTATTCCATTAACAATGATGAAATATTTAAAAAGAAATCCTTAAAAATGTAAACTGGGTCGCGCTTTATTCTCCCAATACAGATCTTAAAAAGTCACGTGCTATAGGCACCGTGATTATAGGAGAAGCATGGGCATCAGGGAAATCAATGTGAAATGAACCTGGTACGTGGCAACTGAGAATTATTCCAGATACATATGCAACGTATATCTTATAAGTTTAGCAATAAGCAACCTTATGCAGTACATTTATTTTCATATAACTAATCAACTATTGTTTAAGCATAATAACTAAACATTTTATTCCTAACAATAATATTTTAATAAACAGTTTTGAAGAGAGCGGGAGAGATAGAGTCAGCATCATATCATGTTTTTATTTAGTCATAATGCAGGCGTATAACATTAGTGTGATCTCATACCTTATAAGCCAATTTTTGAACTGCATTTTAAGACGCTTGTTATAATGGAGTGTAAATAAATATGAGTGCTTTGTTTCAAAGTTCAATATATCTTGTATAGTTCTTGAGGGATTACCAAAGTCCAATTCAGATCGATAACTCTTAGGCTGGAAAGGAATTTAGCCTTCTGTGATTTACCATTAAATATTTCTAACGACTCTAATTTACCTGAACAAAATAACTGTAAGTAAAAAGTCAACGAATGTGGACAGTGTATTAGAGGTCAAAATGTTAACAGGCGTAAGTTGGAGAACTGATTACTAATTAACTTAACTATCCTAATGGTATTTCTCTCAAGGCGCAAAGTTCATCGTAGCACTGTCAATGGCAACACGTTATTAGGTAAATAATGTTTAGATTTATGGGTGAAGCTACGAAAGCTGTGTGTTCTGTTGAATTGATGCATTTGTTCCGTTTTGTTAGACACATGAGAGCGATATTTAATATATAATTTTATCAATAACTTCATATATAATATTTAAGTTGCGACAAGAGTCCTGAGTTTGCTTTTCAACAAATTCTTGCATAACTAGCTTAACTTGCGTTTTTTACAATTTTAATTTGATGATAATGCGAGTGACAATGGTTTAACGTTCAGATCACTTAAGTGGTTTATGTACAAAGTTTTGTTTGAGACTAGACAATGTTTGTAATCGCACACGTGAATTATTGCAATTTTCTCTTAACAGTAAATACGCAAATGAGATTTATTTTAGTTTAACAAAATATACAAAAACATTAAAACATTGATAAATATTGATTTCAAATAAACATTGATGTATGTGTTCATGGATGTTACAAGTGGAACCTCATAATTGTCTGCAATGAAATATATATTTACATTAATATTGATCTTCAAACGTGTTTGAGGTATGCGTTTGTATTTGAAAGTTTACATTGCTTTTTTCTGCTCACTTTAACTGTAAACACGAATAATTTAATTCACATTTATGTTCCTTGTACTATCTTAAAAACATAAATTCTTTATGAACAATTTGGGGTCTAGTTTATTTAATCGATGGATTACTGTATATATGATTTCTTTAAGTTGTGTTATTAATGATTTAATTTCTTTAAGTAGGTGTAACTCATATTGTATATGAACGTGTTGCCTTTCTAAATATGTGTTGTTATTAACCATAACAACGATTATAACTTTTGCATTAAAATAATGCGATTAAACGTAACTAAAACGTTAATAATTAACCTATGACAATGCGTTACTGTTAGTACTTTGATCGGTAATATGCCCACTACAAACTATTTCAGCGCGTTTTACTTCTTAAACATATGTATTAACTGGTAAATTAAGTTGTATTACAACTGCAAACTATATCATAGTTATAACACTTCCACACTATTTGCGCGTAAATAGGTGAGTTGTGTTATTACTTTGAATGCACTAACATTCATATTGCTCACGGTTGCTGTGTTGTGCACTCCTGTTGCTAGTTAATGCATTGGGCAATAAGCTAATTGTATACACATGCTGTTGATTATGAATAGGTTTTAATCTCACTGCGGCATCATTTTGTGTGGGTCAAGATACTAAGTGAATGCCAACAAGTTACCAAATAATGAATAATATAATAACGAAATAATGGATATACGTAGCAACCACACGATCATTTTCAACTAGTACTATTGCACTTTAACAATACGTGTATTCATTTTCAAAACAAAAATACTCAGTTTTGTATCCAGTAGGGATAAAAGTAAATTTAACACAGAACAAGTTTCACTCTTTTCTGATATATTTTGCCGTAAAAGTGTTTTTTATGACGTCAATATACAATTGTTTTGGTTGAGAAACATATAGAAAATGTAGTTAATTTGTAAAAACAAACTTTAAAAAAGCCTTTTAAGGCTATATCAGAAAAGAGTGAAACTTGTTCTGTGGTAAAAACAAAATAGTTGCAGGAAAATAATCCAAACATAAGAAAACAAAAACACTAAATGAATTGCATGTTTTTGTGCTACTTGATCACATTCCACTATGATGTCAATATTAGTTTTTATTAATATCAGTACATATAGTTTAAAGCTTAATGTAGACTAAAATGTATATTCAAAACATATAATTGAAGAAACTCGAATCCATGCTTTTTACAAGTTCCCCATGAATGCTAACGAGCAATGTCAATATGTATATATTATTTGATATTTTAGTAATGCAACACGAATCACACGCTATACATAGAAACTTGTTTATTTCGCAAATTGAAGCACATTTGTTATATTCAAAGTATTGACAAAGGGCAATATGATCTGATAATCTCTTTGGAAAGTCTTTACCACCATGAAATATGATTTTCTTAGAATGTTCCATGTAGATGAACTTCTATGATTAATTTTAGGCATTTCATATGTCATCGTGTACGGCCATTGTAAAGCGCATGTTCGTTTAAAACAATGGGATGGTTACCAAAGGTTGTTTTCCTAAATATCGTATTTATCATGTCATTTTGTTCGCCCATACTTTATTTGCAAACAACTTTACTTAGCGTACACGTCGAAACAAATACTTGTGAGCATCCAAAACGTTGGCGCGCATACCGTTGCCAATAAATGTAAAAAACGTACCTGCATTGGCCGTTTATAAATATATCAGATCATCGTTTACGCATTCCTAATGGCTTTTCCTTTTAACTTTTACCACTGCTCAACAAATTAAAAATGTTTGTGTTCCAATTAAATGTATATTAAGCAGTGCAGTGCTGTTTATTTCTTAGCGCACGCCACAAAGCATTTTCTTCGGATGAACAGAACCGAAGCAAGACGCTTGAAATATATTGTTCGGTCTCCGGGAAAATCGGGCTAAATGCATATGCGTCCGTACAGGGTAATATTGGAAAAACTCTTTCCGTCTATACTGGATTTTCGTTTAGAAGAGAGTTCATTTTAACGAAATAGGTCGTCCCTGATTAGCTTCTGCGGTCTTCGCGGGCTTATGTGGGACGATACTTTACGTGCATGCATTAAACCCAGTTCTCCAAGAGCGAGGATCAGTATATTTGTGGTTGAAAACATTCACGTAGAGACTTTGAGCATCACGTATCGAAATCGATTGTAATTTAGCTGTACATGACCACATATACGTGGCTTATAATCATTAAATATCGAATGTTTCAACTTGCATTGTTGTTCATATTCATATACTTAAGTCTTAACATAATAACTTCGTATGCAAATGCTTGGTATTTTGGGTAAAACGATCATAATAAATGGCTTTTAAATCATGCACAGCAACAACAACACTGTGTCCTCTTTACATAGAAATTGTATCTTTCAAAAACGTATGAATGGGAGATTGGATTGTCATGATTATTCATGCATAAATGTAATGCAACTATAACAAGCGAGTTCATCAAATGCATTATCGTGTTTCCATACAAACACCATGCTTTTCACTCCATTAAATCAAAGTTCAAAGCTTTTATGCGTTGTCCAGGTAGAATATGTTTGTAAGGTCATAATTAAAAAAATGAAACCTCTATAAATAAATTTCACTCAGAAATTGAACTTATCTGAGTGACAAAATATAATATTGCTTTTGCACACAAGTCAGATAGCTCAGTTGGAAGAACATCTCTGGTATGTCTATTATTGAGTAAAGGGAGTGTCTCGGGTTCGAGTCCCGATCTGGCTTGAAGCAATATTGTATTATGTAAAATTATTTGATATAGTTTTTCGGGGTGAAAATCAAAACATGTAAATTGATATTATGACATTGGTAATATTCAGATGACCTTGACCTGGAAATAAAAAGAAGTTGTTATCGATTAAATTGAACAAATGTAGGCAAAAAAATTCAATTTGTTTTCCACAATTTTCGGGGCTACATTTGACCGACAATGGCGGAACTATGTATGCCGTCAGACGATGAAGTCGTGGAAATAGGTGTTTATTGTGATTTGATATATTGTAATTTTTATCTTTGAGAAATATTGTACCGACTACCGACATTGTGATTTTTGGATCTTGTTGAAAGCTGAATGTGTGTAAACTGTCTGTTTTCATGAGTGTTATGGGTACAATGTCATTTTAAATAGTATATTTGAATAGCTTTTTAAAATTTCCTTTAATTTAAAATTTCACATGGCCATATTCAAAGAAGATCATGATTCACGTAAAATCCAAGATGGCCGTCATTTAAAATGGCGGCCATCTTCACTATTCAGACTATTTTTGCTTGAAACTTTGAATTTTCATTGAACATTACTTAAAACATTCAAATCTTGTTCATCCATCATTGTTAAAAGAAAAAAAATGATTTGATTGCACAAATAGCGTCATTTTTACCAAAATTCTTTCATTGGCAGCCATTTTTGCGGCCATCTTGGACGCCATTTTTGTTTTTGTTTCATTTTAGTGTAAATAAACTGATGCGGCCGAACTCGACAAAACTTTTGGTATATAATTGTTTAATATTTAGATAGGTTTTAAAGTAAAATATAGACCAATACAGCATAAATTATGTGTGTTTTGTCTATTTTGGTGCCATAATGAAAGCAAATGGGTCTTTTTTTCACCAAAATATGCGTACCCGTAACGTACTTAAAATCCCAGAACTCGGAGATGTGTTGGTCGATTTTCATAAGGTTTGTACTGTTGTGCTCGTTTAGAATAGCCCTACATGAAAATTACAGTTTTAAATACATCTAAATGAAGTATCTTTACCCACCTGAACTCCCTAACATGGATGGCATTGAACAGTATATGTTTGTATAGAACATGAAAAATAAACATAACTATCAAATTTAACAGATTCTTAAACACATGTGTACACGTCTTACTGCTCATACACTTATTTGTAACGTCCTTACACTGTGTTTGCAAACATTCTCGGTAATCAATGATACAACGGGAAGTTCTTGTAATTGTTTTACGGTCTAAGCCATACACTGCACAATCAATCAACATACTTTTGCGCATACACCAATTAGTGTTCTCCTATTTTCCACAGAGAATACGCATTGAATGACAAAACCAAGGTGAGAAAACGTTCCTTTTAATCTTTTACACAAACGGCAGCACTCCATTGTTGTTCATTCAACCTCTCGTCACACACACAGGAATGTCTAGTGCAGTATACCAAGGAGAGCAATGGTATTATATCAGACATGTTTTCTTTATCCCATCTTCGTCCAAGAAAGATGCGGAAAGTGATATGTTAAACAACAATAGGTTACAATAGCTGCGAGCGTGTCCTTTCTTTAGGGAACGCAGTTTTTATGCCGCTCTTTAAATTAATATATCTACGTATACGTATGCTAAAATATGCTGTTCTTGTTAATGTTATAAAACACCCGAACTTCATGCATTATATTTATATATCATTCCGTAGCCATTTGTACTATATTTACAGCTTGGTCATTACTACATATGCATTACTATACCACACGTTTTTATATTACTGTATAGAGATACAATGATTACATTAAAACATCAGTACGTTTTTGCATCTGAAATTATATTCGAAGAGTTAATTTATTTCTTTACAGGAGGTACAGATCGATTTGCGGCTTAGAAAAGGAACACGTCGTTTAGCGTCTAGTTAATAAAAAATTCAGGGTAGATGCCAATTTTATATTAAGAACAAAGTCCTAATGTTAACGAGACAAATAAAAAACAAAGCTGAAAAACAATTTCTCATCTCATGCTTATTGCATCTTAGCAATAAATCCAAGTCGATGTATTACAAAAATTGCGTATTCAATCCAGACATCATTTTATGGTATAAACAATAATGTGTGGCAGTTCAATTCATTGCGAGAGAAAAGAGGGATCGATCTGACATGATTTACATATGGCCTGCATTACGATGCGGAAAATACAAGAAAACCATACATTCAACAGAGATCTAAATGAGAATATAACTAAGTCTCCATTAACAATAATGAGCTACCACTTAGGCGAATCCAACACATCTGATTTAAGAGGTATTTGTTTTCTTGTTGCTAATTTTGTAAATTGCATCTTTGTTATCGGGTATTTGCACGAATTGGGTGTTGATTATTTTAGCGCTGTTGCTGGTTTTGTCGTGTTGATTTTTGAATGTATGACCCTAATAAATGATTCGTAGGTTTCCTGGTCACTAATTAGAACGCGTTCCAATCCAGTTATCTGAGTAATTGAAGATCGTTTAAATCTCTAGTCTGTTAACGGTGTAAGTTTACATGATGTCGACCATTATTGTAGGAGAAACATATTTCACGAATTGCGAATGCTAGCATGCCGACTTACTACGTGGCTGGAAACAAAGTACTAGTAGAATATACGATAAGGCGTGTAAGCTTGTGGTACTGTGAGTGACTCATGCATATAGAGCGATCACTTTGTTACCTTTTAGTGAATGTATACGATTGCTTTGGTACACGATTAAACATTCACATTAAATGATTTTAATGCCACTAGTGTTCGTAATTTATTATTTATTAACGCATCGGTTTGTTATTTTGAATAGTTATTCGTCCATGATGAATAATGTGTATTACTTAACGTATGTTATTCCGAAAGCTTAGGAAGTGTTTTATTATAATCTATATGGTAATGTTATAAAAATAATAACTGTATCCTAAAAATTTACGAAACCGAAAAGTACATTTATCAGAACATTGCTGATGCTGATTGTTGTCACGATTGGTTTCACCCTGACTCTAACATACAGTCTAACATATATGTTTGCGTAGGGCTCTTTTAAGTTCCTTCCTTAGCTGTATACGTTGTAAGCTGTAAACGATCGAACGTTGTATAAGACAGCCATGTATGGCTAAAGTTGCATATGGGTTTAACGCAATTTAAAATACTTAATTTGACATTTTTTCAAATCCTGACATACAGTAAATCAAGGTTTAAGTTTGTAATATTTGAAGCATGTTGCATACATGAAATGGTGTCCGGTTATGCATTCGTGATAAATCACATGAGTCCAACTCGTGTACACATATAAATAAAAAGTATATCTGGATCCATTTTCTTTAATTAATGTATGACAGCATTTGCATTCCCAGATGCATTTTTTTAATTATTTTAAATATGAGTAGTATAATGACCAATATTAGAGATATACGGCCTCTAATAGTAACACTTTTTATTGATAATAAATTTTAATAATAAAAAAGTTTACTTAATATACCCCGTGCCGGATTAACATTCTGTGGGAAAAGGTAATTTTCCAAAGTAGATAGCCCGTCGGACAAGTCAATTACCATATTGAAATTTCTACGTTATATATCGTCGAAATAATTAAACCCATACGATTTAATATCAATATTTAAAAGTTTCATGTAAAACTGATAGAGTTTGGCCATTTGTATGTTAGTTGCCAATCAAACCGCATTATGTAAGGAATTGTGTCCCAAATGCCAGTAGTCAAGAAGTGTTCAACATTCCAGTTGTAATGTAATAACCCAACATTTAGAAAGCAAATTTTGTTTATACGCAATAACCATAAAATAAAGAATCAAACACAACAAACTTTAATAATCTCATTTAAACAGTCCTGGTTGGAAAAACAAAAATGTATAGTGAGTGTGACTTATATAGCACTACAGTTTGAAAAACAGAATAATTGGAAAAGATTGGAAATGCAGATCGTTTGAAGTTTAAAAACATGTATAATGTTTCACTGTAGTGTCAAAATGTGACATATTCTTAGTTAATTAGCCTCTATCTGAATTGATTATCAGAACAACACAACAATGGCGAGCTATACATTTTTTTGGTCTGATCAGCTTAATTATCGTTTGCATTTTGTTTTTCGAATTGTTCCGTTAACTCAACATTTACGTAATGTATATTTTGATTTTATGTTAAATATTAGAATTGAAATACAATTTTATTATTCTTTGACTAATCTAACTGAACTTAATGACTCTTTTGACATTCTTGTCTGCACTTTAACCCACTTGCATTTGTTTAAAATACACACTCTGCCTAGTTTAACCACGATGACTTGCACGTTTATTTGCAATAACAACAACAACAACAACATTAACTTTATTAAGCTCATATCACAAATACAGTGACACATGAGTATGCAGTGACAATGCCACTTTTACAAAAAATGTGACATGGTGTTAAACTTTATCGCACCACTCCTTCATCCTTCCAAGTAACCAATAACGCAATTATGTTATCCAAATCAAATGTCTTATCCCAAATGGTAAACATCGATTACTTTACTCAAGACATTAATGATACAAAGACATGCTTCTATCAGGTTAACAGTTTAGTGTGTTAGTGTCTCTTAAATATCTTATAAACCACCTCTGGCGAACGGTATGTAGGCAATTATAATAACAAAACATATTGCACATCGATGTTAACTCCATAATACTACGAATATATGTTTTCGTATTAAAATTACAATTGGTTTTTTAATTGGAAATAAAATATCTCGCTTATGTAATTCGAAGATAAATCAAAATTAATTAAAAAGATATCGTATATTTGATTTGCACGATTAGCAATAATATAAAAAAGTTAAGTGTGTCATAAAAAATGTTGAATTATCATTATATTTGAACAAACATTTATTGTTCGAGAAATCGTACAATTAATTGCCATCTTCAAACAAATAAAAGCCCGCACTCATGTTAAATACATTAATTTTAATGAATAACATTTCAGTCCTTGGTGAGTGCTATGTCGACTGGATGTGTTGTTCGTTTATCACGGTTAATAACTGAATGAAAAAGAATATGCATAGGCTTCATGATAATAACTTTTAAATGCATTAATGTTTGTATCAATGACGTTTGAAAGCTAATTAAGGATATTATTATTTGAACATAGGCATAAATGTCAAAGGCAAAACCACTTTGGTCAATTAAATACTTGCTGTACTTTGTATTATACCAATGTTAGTGGTAGCCTGTTTAATTATCTGCCATGTAAGCAAGAAAACAATGATAGAAACTTAATTTTTAAGCATGTACACTCATTTGTATTGTTTATTTTTGCTGATTTAAGGTTAAACTTTTGTTTACACGTAAATGCGTGATTTAGATCTAGGTTTTGTCATATTTTCTAAAGTGGCATGTACTATGGGGTAAATAAAAAAACACGTTTTTGTACATGCATCTCATTGTTCTACATAAATGCATAAATATACTATGGTTGAATCACAACATCAACATTGCTCATATTATCCTCAAAGCCAGTAAATACGGATTTTGAGTGCCATCATTACAATTATAATTTTAATTATGTTTATTTATTGAAGTTTTCCATTAAAACGAAAAACACAATTTGGGATTTATTTTATTGAATCTTGTGTATCGATACGAATATCCATAGTCAGCCGGCTTAATTAAAACAAAACATGTCCTTCACATTACGCATTTAGGCCCACACAACATGAAACGATTAAGAAAATGTTATCATTATGTCATGATACAATATAATTAATTTGTAGTATGCACAGGTAAACATTTTGCTGAGATATGTCCCACTTGCGGATCGTTTCGTACAAATCCGCTTGTCAACCATCGCATGATCATCGCCGCGTTCGCTTTGTGTCGCCAAATGTACAACCACAGGACAAAAAGCAGAAAACAAAGGTGGTGCCACTAATGAATAAAACGTGTGTCAGACGAAACAACCTCCATTTCCGGGCGAATATGGGTCACTAACCTGTAGTACATGATTTACCAACTTCATGTGATACACTTTTAAACCATGTTATAGCAACACACCATGTTCCATTAGATTACTGCGGTATATAACCACCATGGAGTTAATTGGATTGTATAACATACCCAGGTGGTGAAAGTAATGTAAGATATTCTATAGAACGTCTTCATCTTGCATTTGGTAAATCATCAGGTCATGCCGTTTATGTCGGCAAAAACACATTTATAGCTCGATCTTGAACAGTCATAAACGTGTAATGCGACGAGAATCTTGGTTTAGGAAGAAGACTTTTACATAGGCTATCTCAAGGGGACAGCGCGTATTTAAATGTCAAACAGATTTATACCATAGGACTAAAAATCTTTATTCTACAACCGTGTTATAAATACAAAGATGTGACCACTTTATTAATATTACTCTATAAATTAAAGCATGTGATATGAATGCACGTTATAAAGGAAGTACATAAAACGCATAAAGCAATGACACTTGAAATCAGAACACAAGCATTTTACAAATCTAAATCTCAAAGAGAGATCGAACGTTATCGTGCTTCGTAAGACGCACATAGAAAACTATTACGTTTTTTAGAAAATGCCCACAATTATAACGGAAAAAAGACAACAAATCAAGTTCGCTTTACTAAGTGCATTGTTTTAACCTCAGGTTGCTCTCATTGTGTTGTCAGTGTATTTACCTGTTTAACAGAAAGTGTATACAGTGATTTTATGATTGCATTGAATTGATTCAATTTCAGATGCACCGTCCCATGCAGTTGTTAAAACGTTATTATTTTCATAGGCATAGATATGTATCCCCAGTGGCCGCGTTCACAAAGTTCTTTAGAATGATCTTCACATATATGTGTGGTGTAGGATTAGTATAAATAAAGAATTATGATTTTCATGTTACTTATTTTAATTCGGGAACATTAAACTTCCTTATTGACTATTTGAGATATTAACCATCAGCAAAAAATGGCAATCAAATTAAAACATGTTACAATAATGCAGCTACAACAGGAATGGATACGATGTTTAGAAGCATACATATAAAGTGTGTAAATGTCGGTTTGATTGATCGAAACTGAAAAATATAATTTGATATTTTAAAACATTTAAATGATAAAATGCAGACGTAAATTAATGATTATACTACGTAATAAACATTGTTGATTGTAAGATAGAATACGTCGTCGTTGCATTTGTTTTTAATTTCAAGCGTATCTGGTTTAATTAAAGTTATAAATTATGTGATTGTACTGACCATTCTTACATCAATGTTGCATTTTTCAAATCTATTAAGCTAATATATGACAACGATTTGCAATATGTTCGTGTAGTATTAAATTATATGTTACGACAAAATTGATAAATTATGTGATTTTGTTTACTATTCTTACATCAACGTTGCATTTTCCAAATTTATTAAACTAATATATATCAGCGGTTTGCAATATTTTCATGTACTATTCAATTATATGTTACGACAAAGTAGAGTCATTTTCATCGAAAAAGTCCATAATTAAGCTTTGAAACGAATTATTATAATATATCTTGGGCCATGAACATTTATATTGATAAAAGTTCAATACAAATAAACCATACATGTTAAATATTTTAAATTACTATATGTCAGCAAATATAATAATTAAAATGACATACTAACTAACAGTAAAAGGGTTAACTCTTCTGATTGAGTCAGGAGTTTCTTCATTACTAGATTTATTTGCGGCTCGTCAATTTTTCATTGGAAACACTCCACTGCAGGTTATAAAAATGCGTACCTGTATGTCTAAGAAATATAAGCAGCAACAACATCGATGTCCTTCCGAAGTGAAGCAGTCTGAGCACAATACGCCTTATATCCATTACTGTTAGTTTTCTTTGATAATATCCAGTAAATTACGCACTAAATGGAATTCAAGACCAATTAAATAACTCCTCTGTCACAAGAAAGCGCTTGTTCCAAGATAATCGTGCTTGCTTATTGTTTATGCTTTAAGAAGTATTCCGGTTAGATAATCAGATAGAATTCACTTGACTGCACTTTGTCGCAATAAATCATCATTTTAAATGAATTTCATTGACATTTAAAAAATATCAATAATATACGTTGGGTATTGAACATACATGAAGGACATACATTTCATCTTACCTATACTGCATTTTGTTATTTGGCATGAAGGTTAGGTGTTTGCAGCAGAGATTTCCTGCACATTGAACAGTTTACTGAACATTACTGTCATACCTAGTGGTATTGTTGTTCCTTTGTACTGAACATTGTGAAAGCTCTAGTACATAACTGTTGTTAATGAATGTAACACGGTGTGTATAGTTGAAAGAAGTAACACTTGCTATACACTTAACATTATCCACTATGTTTTGAGAAACGGGAAATGTTTATAGTAAGTATCTTCCCAAAATTAAAAATTACGTTTACAAAAATATTTCTGTATCGACAATTATCCGCATCGTGGGCTGACTAATCATATACATAATCTGCCACGTTCGGTTGAATGTATATGCACATTATTTATTTTCCAATCAAACTAATAATTGTTCTTCAAGCAGTAATAATTATACTTAAGCAATGTACACTATATATGTTTCCGACAAAATCACAGTCAATTCTTGACACAAACCTGTATGAAATTTGATAAACATTACTAGCACATATCCGCTTAAAGCATATGCAGCATAAAACAATATGACATTCTCTTCTTCACTTAAATCCACGTTTAATACTTTAAGAAACCGCTCAACTTCAATTCACAACAATACACTGTGTTTATGTTTACAGTAACCCTACTTCAGCATTCAAAATCATACTGAACTATTAAAATCTCAATCGAAACAATAATTCTCTTCTAAATGTTAAACGTCAATCGTCTCACTACACGCATTAATGATACAACGGCATACTTTGATTACTTAAACGATTTATCTGATCCAATGCCTCTCAAATATCGCATAAACCAACTCAGGCGAATGGTAAAAAAGGTAGTGGTAGGCAGCTATAACGAGATACGTCTTGCGTTCGGCGATAATCCCATAATAACATGTGTTGGTGAGTTCGTCTTGATATAACATTATAAAGTGGAAACCTTTATTAAATGAACACTCAAATCTGGGATTAATGTTAATTGAGTATGACTTAAATCAAATTACATGAGGATACATTAAATACGCTTCGAGTGTCATGAGCAATAATATGAAACATTAAAGTGTATAATCAAAAGTGTTTAAACTATCATTATTATTGCCAATTGATTACTGATTGCAGAGTCCGTTTAAACATATTAGTTCAATCTAGCATATGTCTGAAATATAAACTGATGCAAATGCATTGATATTTAGTTGCACCTACATTTCTGCTTACATTTGCTCATTCGTGCATTTAATTACAGTAGGCGTGCTGTTCTTTTGTCAATGAATATCACAGCTACATATACTGTGAAATAGAAAGGTTTATGTCTGATTGTTAAATAACTATGGGAAACAAAACTTACCGCGCCTATGCACGGTGGAATGTTAAATCTAGTTTTAAAAAAGCTCATTATCCATCATTTATACATTACTATTTATTGTATCATGCACACGTAGCATTTGAATATTTCATACTTCATCACTTACATTATTCTAAGTTATAACCCACTTCACATATTTTATCAGCAATACCCGCACATAGATAATTGCCTAGAAAATGATGGCTATTATATTCTGAACATTTAACATGTTCTTTGTTTAATAATAATATGTCCATAGGGCACTCCCCTGGTCCTAGTTATGCTATTCAAGTACTAAGTTGGTATTCTTATTAATTGCAGTCGATGTTTTGTCTATATGACGCTACTCTGTTCCCAGTTATGTCATTCAAGTACTATTTCATTATAGTTAACGTTGACACCATCTGACAGTTAAAAAAGAACATGAATTAAGACATATTGATTTACTTTAAAATCTTTCTGTGTATTGATTGGGAAGAAGCAGAACCAGCAGCAGCAATAACATATACCCCTCCTCCTCATAATCACACACATCAGTCTTATTCCAAATATTGTATCAGTGTAGTGAATAATAAATACATAGTAAGTTTAGTGTATATGTTAAATATTCAGATTAATGTCACATATAAGCAACGATTTAGTAATGTGTTACCCGTCGGTCGCATACACGTTTCAAATCTGTAAATGCGTTACATACACACGTTTAATCTTGAATATGCGGCGACGTATATTACAGTCATAGCTAGACGAGTTCCAGGTTCATGATAACTGCATCTTTGCAATAAAAGCAATTCGGTTTATTATATATTTGAGGTATTACCTCTCAAATAGTATCGTCTGTGTATTGTATAAACAATTGTTCGTGGCACTTTTATGTTATTTTGAGACAGACAACAGAGGTTGATCAGACATTATTCAAATGTTGCTTGGGTTGTTTCATGGGAAGCCTACTAAATCGAGAATGCAATTGTGATATAAACAATAATGGAATACTCCGAAGAGAACCTAACAAACCCAATAAAAGAGAATTGATGTTTGTTTAATTTTCATGGCCACCAATTGGGAAGAATTGTTCTGATGAGTGCATTCCATGTTAAGGCTTTTATGCTGTTTGTATGCAGTTCTGTATTATAGTCCTAACGTTATTGTGTATGTTTTCTTATCACTTATTGAAATGCGTTGCCACTATGTCATGTGAGTAATTGATTGGAGACCATACAATTCTCCAACCTGGTAACTGTTTAAGTATCCAGCAAGCCATCGCTAATCATTGAAGGAGATGCGGGGGTCGCTTATTTTGAAATCTGGATCGCTCGCATATTGTCTGGTAATATGTTTACTCAGTGAATGAGGTAGTTCTGATTTTGCCGATCGCCAAAAGACGTTGGACGTGACCTGTGGTAACACAAACAAATAACAAGACTAGTTGTTACCTCGTGTTGGTATTATAAGAGAAGCATGCGCATCATGTAAATCAAGGTGAAAAGACACTAGAACATGACAACTAGAACTGACGCCATATACATTTATATATTATTTCTTTTAACAGCAATATGCAATATTACGCAGCACATTTATTTTAGTTGTACTAATCAAATACTTTGAACATGGTGTCTTAATTTTTATTGACTGTGATATTCATCAATGGATTATAAAAGACAAAGGTAAAGCATAATAACTGAACATTTTATTCAAAGCAATACCATTTTTATAATCAGATTTGAGGAGAGAGAATCAGCATCATATCATGTTTTATTTAGTCATACGCAGGCGTGAAACATAGCTGTGATCTCATACCTTAAAAGCCCATCTTTGAACTGCATTTAAGAAGCCAGTAATGATGGATTGTAAATATTTATGCATGCTTTGTTTCAAGGTTCAATGTATCTTGCATGAACAATTGGAGTCAACAAATCACATTCAGATCGATTACACCTGGGCTGGAAAGGAATTTAGCCTTCTGTTATTTACCATAAAAAATTACAAGCGACTCTAATTTGTTTAAACAAACTACTTATCAGTAAAAAGCCAACAAAAAGTTCACAGTGTCTTAAAGGTCAAGATATTTGAGGCTTAAGTTGAAGAACTACGGGCTAATTAACTTGTATCCTAATGGTATATCTCCTCATCTCCTCAGATCCTTAGATAATCGTCGCCACGTCTATGGTAAAATATAATTAGGTGAATACCAAGACCTCCATATATAATATTTTAGTTGAGACACGAGTTATGAGTTTGCTTTGCAAAACATTCTGGCGTAATAAGAATGGCACTATGTTCAATTTTTATTTTGATGATAATTCGAGTGACAATGGTTTAACATTCAGATAACATTACTGGTTTACATGTTTGTACAACCTTTCGTTTGAGAGTACAAAAAGTGTCTTATTGCACACGTTAATTATTGCACTTTTCGTTTAAAAGTAAATACTCAAATGAGGTTAATTCCAGTTTGACAAAATAAAAGATAGACTTTAACACATTGACAAATATTGATTTAAAATTAACATCGGTGTATTTGTTCATGGATTTAACAAGTGGAACCATAATAGTCTGCACTGAAATATATATTTTCATTAATATTGATTTGACACGTGTGTGAGGTATGCGTAAGTATTTGAAAGTTAACATTGCTATTTTTGCTCACTTAAAACACGTATAATTTCGTTCACATTTCTGATAAGTGTATTATCTTAAAAATATACACTTTTCATGATAAGTTTAAATGATAAATGGAATATATGATAAATTCAATTAAACAAGTCATTATTGAATGGAATTTAGAAGCAACTTATATTTTATATGAACGCGCTGTCACTCTAAATATTTGTTTTCATTAACAATAACAACGATTATGACTTTTTCATTGAAATTATGCGATTAAACGAAACTTAAGCGTTCATATTTTACCGATGGCAATGCGTCTGTTTTAGTACTTTGATCGGTAATATGCCCACTAGAAACTTTTTCAGCACATTTTACTTGTTGAACAAATTTATAAACTGGAACATTAAGTTGTATCACAACTGCAAACTATAGTATAATTACTGCACTACCACACTATTTGCGCGGAAATAGGTGAGTTTGGTTATTTCTTTGAATGCACTAATATTCATAATGCTCACGGTTGCTGTGTTGTGCACTCCTGTTGCTCGTTAATGAATTGTGCATTTGGGCTAATTGTAAACGCATGCTGTTGATTATGAATAGGTTTGAATCTTACTGCGGCATCTTTTTGTGTGGGTCAAGCTGTGCAGGGAATGCCAACAAGTTACGAAATGAAATATAACACACGGCGTTGGGGATTTTGTAAAAATACACACAATCATAATATCAAATACTAGGATTGCACGTGGACCATACTTATATATATATTTGTTTTAAATTTAATAGTTGCAGGAAACAATTTATTGCTAATTGAGTTCAAAAAGCAACATGACACCATAATACTTATAATACAACACATGATGAATCTCTAATTAAAGGTTCATTCACATCGTGCTGCCTACCATAAAATCCTAAACTTAATAAAAAAATATTGACAATACAAAACAGTTGACATAAAACTAAACATTATCAAATATAAATTATTTCGGTTATTTGCAAGCATATGCCCTTTTCATCTTTTTCGAGAAAGGATATTGATTTTCGATCAAGTTTTAAGTGATCTACTTACACAATAATTTTTTGTTTGCGGGTTGATTGCATCATAAAATAGATAAAACACATTTGTGGCCCGGTGCATGTGGCACATGGTTAGAACATACCAGTGTTTATCGTAAACGTTCGATTGTACGAGTATAAGTATTCGTCATACTCAGTCAGAACGGTCTACCAGTCTCCAATTAATAAAAGACACACATCTCGGCTTGCAATGAAATAATATCGATGTAAAGGCAGTTAATATTTTGTACAAAAAATGATATTAAACGTTTTATTAAATGACAAAATCACATCAAATCACTTCCTAGTAGAAAAAAGAAGAAAATGATGAAACATTTATATTTCATATTATTTCTGCAATATTTGCATACTATGCATGTCGTTGTAAAGTTATAAAGTTTCTTTCCATAGACAGTGGGCACCCATTCGTTATATTTTTATAAAATGATTACGATTTAATCGTGCCACAACTTAATTTACAGAAGCTTTTGAAAAGGTTTGTAGTTTATTCACCGCATTTGCTTAATATACCGACTTGTATGTCGCTTGATTTTATTGATTGTACTTCGTTCTGATAACACTTGCATTATGTGTTTAACGTTGGTTAAAAGCTTTTAGGCTTCCGACGATCAAATATATTTAAGAGTTGCTGATTGTAAACGGATGATAAAATTAGGCTCAATTCAGCTTTAAACGGAATTGATTTAAAGTTAAAATCCAAAGGTATCGCGCACTATGCAAAAGGCATATGTAGTTCACGATAATAAGTGAAGGTCGATAACTTTTTTTAATTTAAACCAAACACTGCAAAGGTAAACCATGTACATATCAAGGTTTCAATATATCACCTCTTTAATCTATGCAAGCTTTTCCTATTTAAATATACCCTTTGTAACAAAATCACTAAATGGGCATGAATGACATATAAAGCCGCTGCAAAGTGTATAATTAACATAAATTTTAAACGAGTTTGTAATATAATATCTCAAGATAATATAAGGAATGGGTCAATCGTATATGCAATTTTTTAATATTTAATAATTAATAAATTGTATGCATACTAAGAAAAACAGCAGGCATGCGGGAATTCCCCCAACAAGTAGTATTGTTGTGAGATTGTTGCCTATATTTATGAGTCTGTCTCTGGGAAAAGCTTGTTTAAAAGCATGCTAGAAGCAAAATAATTATTATTTATTATTTGCATAATTAACTCTGTGTCGTTCTGATGCGTGAACATTAAACAACCAGGTTAATCGTCATGTATTTCTTCAATAACAGAGCTTTTATAATTTATATTTCATTCATTAGTCTGCAGTTTAATATAAGTTTTAATGTTTGACCAGTCAGCTGTCATCGTCTTGTTTTGATACGTTAAACTTGTAAAATTAAGTTTAAATTACATGCTTTATCAGTAAAAACTAGATGTTATGAGTCGCGTTTTGAGAAAACTGGGCATAATGCATGTGCGTAGAGTGTCCTCCCAGATAAGCATGTGCAGTTCGCACAGGCTAATCCGGGACGACACTTTCCGCCTAAAATGGATTTTCGGTAAGAAGAGACATCATTTAAACAAACAATTCCATAAACACGAAAATTGTCATCCCTGATTAGCATGTGCGGACTGCACATGCTAATCTGGGATGACATATTTATGCACAAGCATTATGCCCAGTTTTCTCAGAACGCTACACATATTTTTTTGCGATTTATGTTTTAAGAAACTGGTATAGAGCCTATACATTATTAGAAGATTGCTATTTAAAATATGTTACATTTCAAAAACATATCGAGTTAAATACTATGAACAGTTCTGAATATGCCTTTGCCAACCAGTGCAACATAATTGATTTTATATAACTACCAGCGGCAATACGTTCTTAACATTTTTGTTCACTGCATGTTTTGACATAAAGTTAAAACAAACTACGAAATATTGTTGCAAAGTGAACGATATATGTTACACTTAAGACTGCATACGTTTAATACAACATCGCTTGTTTCTTCGTGGTATTGTAAAGCAACTAAGGCGGTTAAAGATGTTTATTTCCGCTTACACGACCTAACCTACATGTTGTTCGGACTTGAGTGTTCGATCATTTGTGGTAAATTCACTATAATAATCATAAGGTTGCGATCAGTTTTGCTACAGTTGATCATATTGCTGACCTAACTTTAAATTAACTAAAATTAATTAAACACATAATCTTTAATAGAAAGTTGTTCGATTTCTGCATGACATGGCGTATTGTTATCAACCGGTCCGTTATGTCGCCGCGACCTTCGACGTTCGTGGCGTCTGAACGCCGTCTTTATGCTTTCTCATGACGACAATACGGCGGCTTTGGCGACCCTACCGCGTCCTGGTAGACTGTTAGAAGCAGTAAGATCGCCAGTCCGGTGTGGCGGGGGTACACAAAGATGTATTTTCTAACTATTGAGCATAAGCATAAGCCTTGCATCAGTTGTTATGTGTACCATTCTATTATTCAGAACGAGATTGTTACAATCCAATATTTTCCCACTTATATTCAAAACAGATTTACTTAAACTAGCAACAAAGGAGGGGTATACCAACCGCCATGGGAAAGCATACTGTTCATTTAAATATCAACGTATTCACTGTTTAAACTAAACACTTAAAGTACATACGTATTATTAATATGTGGAAATATGATTAAGCATACACGCTAAATAAAGCGACTAAGCATAGTTGAAAAATATTTAAAAATTATTTTCGTTGAATTGCAACATTTAAGAAAGTTTAGAATACAAAGTGGATACAGCTATGTACTAGCAATATTTCCAAAGCTTCTTATACTTGGTATTTGAACTCAGTTTGTTCTGTACAAAATGTGTTTATGTTATATATTATGTTAAATAAAGTGTTTACATAATATTTCCCAGAATACATTTTCGTATTTAATATATGATGTTTAGTACAAACATACATTTTAACATTAAACATTAGGCAATTGGAATTTCACTTTCTTTGTCTTGTTCTGCAGCCAAGATAGAATTGTGTTACGAGAGCCTATTAAGGCATCAACAATTCAAACGCCTTAATTGAGCGTAATTGTACTGGATAAATCACTCTTTGCTGAATTGTCAATACACGACAGCCTTATGTAAACAAGTGTAAAATGTGTTCCGCAAAGACAACACATGCCATTTTCTGTTAAATGTTAACTTTATGAAATAGTTATTGAATTCCTGTTACCCATAGTAAATAAAACACTTAACAACTGTTACTCTCATATTGTGGGCAATAACCAGTTTATACATCAACTGTGTGTAAACATTATATGGAATAAAAGTTCAGCTAACGTGTCAAATGGTTCAAACAACTCGACTATTATCAAAATTTGATTGCATACGCCTTTTATAGCCGGAATAATGGCCTGTTTCGCTGAACAGATATATAAAATACACATATAATGAGTCCACTGTAGCCACGATCTGAAAAGATCTGTTTTATAAAAGTAGTTAAACGAAATAAAAACACATCGTACCAACATTGTCTGTCACATTTTTACGAAGTCATAAATGTTACTATGGGTACAAAAACGTCAGGTTCACAGGGTGCACACCAATTAAAACAGCTGGATTTGAAAGGTAAATGAAAACCCTAGACCAAGTTGTTTTTACGATCATCTCGCCGTTAACATACTTTTTGTTTTTGTTTTCATCTTAAGTTAAAATGTTCGCGCCCACACTATTCCAGTTTAGAATCACGATAACCAGAACAAATACAAAAATAACGCCCAACTATCCCGTCATTAGGACAAGTAAAATATGTAAATTGATGCTGAAAAATACATACAATAAACATACGTGTCCGTCATGTCATTTAGGGCGGAATAATTTGTTTATTTCAATAAGAAGAAGTTAACAAATATATGTACAATCATAACAAGGAATAACATTGAAAAAGTGATTGCCGGGTCAAAACATCATGAACATTTAATGTATAATTATGTTACAAACGCGCATGTTCTGTCTCGGTAGTCCACCGTATAGTATATCTTTCATCACACAGCTATGTTTGATATCTTAATCTAAAATAATTCGGTGAAAGAATGTGATGGACAACAAATTATTTATTTACAGAGCGATTACTAAATCCTTATAAACCGCTATTTATTGCGAAAAGCAAATCCCATGATGAAAACCAATCTCAATAAATGAACATTGATGTCATCGCATTCACCGAAGATGTACAGAGACTTAAAACAATCCATTTGATCTCCATAAAAGCAATAAATGGCACGGCATTGTCTTCTCATGAATAACACAATGCAACATAAAGTGGGAAATGTGAAAATATAGCTCGCGTTTATTTTACATTTTGAAAAATGCATGACCCGATGTCAAAATATGCAAGTGTATAGGATGCAAATGGACTTCGTTTAACTCAAACAGTAACGGAATCTCTTATGACACACGACGGATTAATATTAAGAGAGTTCACATTTGGAGATAATTTGTGTCCATGTCTAGTACTATGCCTGTATCAGAACATTGTAATATGATTGTAACTTGAATCTTCGCAGTTGCAAGGAAATATTTTCACCATATGATTATAATTCTACATAACAACTGTTCGCTAGGTTTGTTTGCAATTTCAAGAAATGCAAAATAAAATGTGTGTGTTTATAGTTAATCGTTTAACATAGAAAGTAGTCGTAGCACTGTTGTATTCATAAAACTTTAATACAATAAGGAATGATCAATTTAATTTATTTATGTTTGTAAACGTTTGCTATTGATAATTCAATTGTAATCAAATAGTATTTCGAATATTGGTAAACTATAGGCATTACCGGTTTGACTGAGGAGTATGATAAGCACAAGTAGAAACGTTGATCGGAGGTGCCGTACTGTGTCAATCCGTTTAGTATAATCCATGTCTAAAATCCATTACAATAGTGTATCCATAGCTCACGTGAAAGTAAATGCTTTCGAAGCGAATAGCGAAGGTTCCGTCCGACAAAATTGAGATAGTTCACTCAACCCAATTCACTAATCTCTTACGGATAAATCCTCATCAACAGCAATATATTTAGAATAAGTGTCAAACTGCAAGACATATCTAATACCCCCTGCCGACACAATGAACGTCTGAACACACCGATGCTATCACGTTCCTAGACAATATTATGTTAATCTTGTTTTATAGACAGACAGAGACAGACAGAATGTTTTATTGACGTAAACTTTAATAATTGTTATAATCGCCAACAGTATTTCCCGTGCTCACGGAAAGGAATTAACAATACAGATTGATGCGAAAAAATAATTTAACATTTCATGTTTTAAAAGTACATGCATAATAATTATTTGTATTATATCCTGAAAACACACCGTTTATCCGTTTAAGTATAATTATTGCACTGGTTTAATCTTCTACCTATTATTATCAGTAATACATATTGTATTAAAATACAATACAATGATAGCCACATTAGACTCCAAAGTAAATTTCCAACTCAATGCACCTCAATCCCAGAGTTTGGCAATGAGCGTAATAGCGAAAAAATGCATAGATTCACATTCCGTTAGACACATGTCCTGGCACAGCGATGCAACATAAATTGGTTTGACATTAATGCGGTAATACAGTTCGGAGATGATCCGATATCGCAGCATATTTATTTGAAATGTTTAAACTACACGCGTCGTGTTTTATTTGAACCTTGGTCGTGATTAAAGGGTATGAGGAAGTGGATGGACGAGGGTTCTATTGTTTCCTTTGTACAATAAATCTGGGACTCGAACCTGAGCCTGAGATTTCCCTAAAGGGAACATACCATTGCAAACTATAGTTTGCATTTAAGTTGCACACATATTTATCAAAACAAGCTGGATTCGAAATATGTTTCGTATTGGCGTTATTTGTCGTTCAATAAACAAATATTTGTCGACCGAATGTGTACCTATCACATGTCAGATTTGCGCAAACGTGATCCAATTCAATTACAACGCAACGAGATTCCACATAGTTATTTTGTTTTATTATTAATATTATTATTATTACTATTTATAAACAACAAGAAATTGACAATCAGAATATGACATAACACACATATATTCAATGTATACACTTGCTAAGACATGTGAACGATTAAATATTAATTTGTGAAAAGAACGTCGGGCCGTTTTCAGATTTATGTTCAGGTGATTCGTATTTGCATGTTCCCCTTGATAAATATGTGACGAACTCATACTTGAGTTTTGGGGGACACATGTTCAAATATGTATATTTATAATAAGGTGTAAATACATTTTTAAATAAAGAAAAACCTGATGAGTCATTGATATCATTAAACAAAAATAACACTCTTCATTACAGATTTTTATAATTCCATAATAAAACATTGACGTACCGGTCTTGCTCTTCGACAGGTCGCGTGTTGGTTATCGCTATCAAATGATTAACGAAAGCATGCAACGATATGACAGCATTGCATCTAAATATTTTCGCTCCTGCTGTGATTAAGATCCACCAAAGATATCAACATTTGCGCAATTCTAATTAACTACCACGTGGTCATTCGGGCCTTGTAAGTGAATAGAGTTTTCTTTCAACACTATATAAGTAATTATAGTACATTCGCATTTCATATATATACCGGACTTTATTATGACGTTCTGTTTACAGTATGATGCGTCTTAAAGCTTGACTATTCCAGAGTGGCATCAACTACTTATTATTTGTATTACCCTTGTCGATCGAAGTATGTATGGTTTATCCGCAAAGTGTTAGACGTGTTTTGTAAGATGAAGACAAACTAGCCCAATTATCCGATGCCAATCCAAATACGTTTTTTTGAATGGCAATGACCGTAACAAAAATTAATATATTTTTTGAATATACATCAGGACTTAACCAAAGGTTTTTAATAACTTTAAAAACAGTGATTGAGTAGTCAGTTTATAATCTTGTTATTAACTCAAATGCTAAATTTCGATTGTACGCGATTCATCTAGGTCTCTTTTTGTCTGTTGACCAAAATTGTTTTAACTGTTAACAAACGATCTAAGTGGTAAATATATGTGTATGTATGAATGGATTTATATATGGCTATACTCATTTAAGAATCTGGTTATATCAACTTTTTCCCATATAATCAGATATGTACAGCATGATCATATATGTTCATCGCAGGAAGGGAACTAGAGTGGTATTTGTAGTAAAAACGTCAATGTTCATTTTATGTGATATTTGACCTTTTACTAAATGAGAATGCAAGTTTAAAGTGCTAATAAATGTATTAAACATACAGTATAAACCAGTGTAACCACACAAAGAAAACAGACTTTATTGAATGAGAATACTATACTTTAGACCATGCATGTTTATAGTAAGAATTCCAAACACATCATAAGGACTAGTTGTACGAGTATATGTATTAATGGTATATCGCCATCCACCACTCCATGGACAAGCGACCTATGGTTTTTGTTCGGGCGCAATGTGTAAGTGTCCACACACGATATTAACCGAGAAATGACTACATCCCTATATGCCTTCCATTAATGAGCATAGCATATCTCGTGATAATCAAACATCTCAAATATATGACAATGTATTCGATCAAAATGGTATATTCAGAAATTTAAAACTGGCCCTTTGATCTATGTAAATACATGTCATTGTAGTAGTGCTTATCTGGCAAACATCCCATCATTATAATTACTGAAGGTGACGTCATATTGTCACAGCCACATCTGTAAACTGTAATTGAAACCATTTAAAAAGACTTTTTAAACACATGTTTGCTACTAAATGAGTGTTAAGCAATGCTTAAAGTCATTCCCCGAATTAACGACGTCTGTCCTCGGAGAGAACTCCATATCAAGCCCCACTGGGAATAAATATCAGCAAGCTGTAGAGCTTGTAACGTTTTTTTTTTAATGACAACAACATAAATAATTACGCGACAATATAAGATTCATTCGTATGCTGGTAGTTTTTGTTTAACACAATAGTCCATAACATTTGTTTCGCTCTAAACCCGTATTTACAGAAATTGTAAAATTCTTACACACAATAGCTTACACATATGTAAACTCATAACAACTCGTTGCCATGAAAGTCGTATAAACAAGCGTAAACCGACATTCAATGGACATTTTTCAGTTCATTTAGTATTATGATAACAATAAAAATATCAAATGTAAACTCCGACGCACCCAGTGAAATTGTTTTTTATACGAAGCATTACTAGAAGTTAGCACAACGTCATTCGTTTCCATTAGAGCAATAACATTTAAAGAATAGCAGGAATGAAACATTTCTCTTATATTGCTGTCACGTCTATAACGTTTGTGAGTGATTGGAGGAGAGTAAGTTGTGCACATAGGTCTTCAATCTGCCAACATATAAATAACTTCGGTTGTTGATCTGGAAATTGTATCAATCGTTGATTGAAATTATGTTATGGTCACGGCCTTGTTCTAAAATAAATGTAACGATATGAATGCATGCATTCGATTTTAAATGATTATATACAACCGTGTGCTATGTTGATGTTCTTACAAACAAATGATACAAACAATCATACATTATTAAAATAACATACATATAAAGAGGTCATACTAACACATAGCATGAACCGTTGTGTTATGTATATTGTTCTTTTCAAAACGTCCCGTACAGATTGTGTTGAAGCTGCACATACGTAACATATATTTTTTGTAAGAAAAACGGTCGAGCAATTCAAAGTTATACACAATGTCTAAAGGTATCACAAACATAAACATTGTATGCTGTAAAGCGCTATATAGGTCCAAACTGCTTCATTTGTCTTGAAATGAACTCAATATATTCATCCAACTATCGGTTATGTGATGTAAAGTGTTTTTAAAACAGACCGTCCTTTTTCCCGTTATTCCATATTCATTATGTTACTCTGGTGAAAATATTTGGTGTAAATCATTGTATTTATTCACTACAATCAGTCATTAATATCGATATTCCACAGTAATAACAATACTTATCCGCAGGTCGATCAATACTCTTCCTATGGTTTTTACTAAAGGTCTAGGAAACCAATTGCTATGATAAGAATATCGTCCACAATAATGTTGATATGGTAAGTGTCGTTTGCAAACTTAAGCTAGAACTCCAACGAAATGCGCATGCGTCGTTTGTTTCACGTGATTCCATCGAGTCTGAAGGGTCATGATCCATATCTGAAAAAGAAGCAAAATTTTAAACTAATACATGTTGCACAGAAATTCTCATTACACATGCACCACAACAAAATACGCTTCATGATTTATTATTTTGTTATGAACAATGAATGGCTCTTAACTACTCACGTAACCATACTTATTCAATGCTTATTAGAATATGTTTATCTTTAAGATGTATTGTATAATACAACATTCTGTTCGTACCTCGTTTTGGATCTTTATTATTCTTTTTGTCTGAAAGAAGGATAACAAACATAAGTTTCACAAATACTTACACGTATTTAATGACAACACAGTTTTAGAGCAGACGGTTTTAAATATAGTCATATCAATACCACACAATCATAGTAGATATGCGCAAAGGAAAAGTGTTATATGGCGGATACGATCATATACATAGTAAAACAACTTTTTATGAAAGTGCACACACAAAGTTTGCACGTGTATACACATCGATGTATAAGTTTATGGATACAGACTATAAATGATGAAATGGGAAATAGACAAATTGTGCATACCATTAAAAATATGGACTTTGAACCCCTGCGCCAACTTGTTGGTCATCCGGCAGACGTAATGTCCTCTGTCATCAGTGGTCACGCGTTTGATAACAAGTTCACTTATCAATGACCTTCCGGGTACTGGTTTCCGGTTCAATTGCAGGATGCGGCCGAACCATTCGGGCTTCATTTTGCTGATTGGTTCCCCATTGAAAAACCAGTCCACAGCATCCGGGGCTTTCAAAGCACCAGTGGCGTTGCAGACGAGTCGAATGTCTTCCATTAGGCTGACGTACTCTGTCCCAGTCAACTCGAGCTCTGAATTAATAACATTGGGGCTGAACATTAAATACATCTCCTACGAGTAAACTATGTTTTCAATCTTAAAAAGAAGGGACATGTGTTGGGGACATGGATTTGGATCAGTATTTATATGAAATGGATGTAGGGTAATATAACGACAATTTGCCACTATTTTCCAATAACGGACTTTTATCATATGCGAACGTGCAATGTTACAAAACTGTATATACATAAGTATATTCAACAGGCATTACTGTACATGGCAGAACGTCAGCTAGTACCGTACATGTTATTGCAAAGAATTAAAACTAAATTTGTGGAATGGAAAATTTTAGCTTGGTTTATTGTAAAACATTATACAAGTTATTAATGATTAATCCCTTTAATATAAATTATACCCATAAATTTAAATATTTTGTCGGTCATTGAATTTTTTATCATTGAACCAATTGATATTTAAGTTTCAGTCACCCATTTTAGAAACTATCGCCTTAGAGATGCTAATTTAAAAAAAAACGGATAATAATGCCTCACTAACCAACCGGTGATTAAATATTGACGAAGATTTAGCCATATTTTACTAATATCAAACGCAATTATGCAATATTAAAAAATGTATAAATCATAACTGCTCAAAGCATCATTATCATATTTTTTGTCTATCCATTCCACGTCCTTATAGTATTGTCGAAACACAAATATTCTCAGAACAAGCATCATTACTGCGAGTACATGCCTATATGCTGTATATGTTACTTTATTATTGTGTCCATACACGAGTAAATAACAACACGTACCTGAAGTATATTGTATCGGATCTGAAACAAAATAACAATGCGTTATTTTTAGTCTGTTAAGTTAACATTATTGTCTTGACAAATACCATACACATCACAAACACTGGTTATTCACATTGAGAGTTATGTTATTGAAAGTGTTTATTCGACAAGCCCATATAATTGTACTATGTAATACAATGTGTACAATTATGTGTAGATATTTACCGAGGGCACCAACAAATTCAACTAACTACTAATAACATTTGACAAGCGCATATCCTACATACCTAAAATGTTTAACGTTATATTTAATGTGTAGTTATTAGTGGCACTGATTTGACAAGCGTATGTGCCCTCTTGGTCCTTCGACACGTTTTTGATGATCAGGTCGTATCTGTTTTCCTCGTTTTCCTCATCACTGGGGTTGATTATTTCAATCTGAACCTCAATGTCCTCGTCAGGGGTGAAGGTCGTCTTTCCGATTGTCAGAGGTGATTCCTCGTCCGCCTTCCGCCAAATGACCTGTCGCAAGTCGAAAAGTAGCATGTTCACAATGCATTAACGTTGACTTCTACTAATTTTGTCATCACTGAAAAAAATATTCATTGATTTCCAATGACAGAAAAACAAGCAATAATAAAAAACGGAATATAAACGTTCGTTCACATATTATTCAGTCGATATGAACAAACAAAATCAAACCAAACAACATTTGTGTAGGTTTATTTTAATATTGCCAAAACTCCTATAAAAACTCTATGTACTAAATTTGCATTATTTGTATGTATTTGACCATTCCTAATTGAAAGCGAGGTAACAGAGGCGGCGTGTTCATTTATGTTTTCTGTTCGTTATACATCTGTTGTGATGTGCTGCAACAGTGGTGGTTTGGCAATTGATCGGTTGCCATTTAAACAGGTAGGTGTGTTGCGCATAACAGTTTTCACCTACTGATGCCGATGGCCTATCATTTGGCCAATTTCTATACACTGCAATTACTTACAAATTTTGGACCAAGGTTACGAATCCTACATCGGAGGTGCGCGGTCTGGCCCTCGTGGACTGTAATGATCGTGGGGACGGGCAGAAAGCTTGGGATAGCGGAAGGGTTGCTCCTGTAGTAGTCGTAGGCATCTGAAGAAAATACAACAAATATAGGTAAGACAATAATAAATTAGTTACACTTGTTAACGAAGTACACCTGCAAAAAATATCAATTTTCAATTTGCATAATCACTTGTTATATAAATCGCATAAATTTACCGGAAAATGACCTTTTTGCATGGATATTTTTTTTAATTTAAAATACCGTTACCATGAATTAATTACTTAACGTATAGAAATCGTATAAAATATATATACTTACATCCAATATATCAATATGATGTCAAAAAATCAAAGATGAATAGACAAGACACTACATGTATAAGCATATATTTAGTGCTCATAGAGGACACAAGTATAAGGTTCATGTCGGTAAGTCGTGCTTTCATTTTACATATAATACATTCGTTATACAAATGACTCATGGTTTTGTTTAATGCGGATCTTACATGTACACGGTAATAATAAAGAATACAAATAACTTGTTATATCATCGTTATACACAAACATCGTTCAATGCAAGGCCTCCGTACAGAATGAATCAGTGGTATTACACATCACTGACGTTGACCAAGTGGTATTGCAGTTCGTATAAATCACGCGATATTTGTACCATAGGAACCTGTGGAATTGCAACAACTATGGCTATTATAACTTAAGCTGGATGTGTATAATAAAGTCTGAATTGTGTCAGCGACAAAGTACTAAAGCAGTTGAATTCGTCTCAATTAACATATGATATAGAGTGTATTTATAATAAATAAGACGTTGCTCTGACATGTCACACTTGCCCTTATTTTCTCATTACACATTATTACATTATTCACACCATAGTACAAGGGTGTGCATCAGACATCAATGTTTAGGATCAACACGATGAATGATCCTCGTTATGTGATTGCTCTGTGTGTGTCGTGTTTCATGTAGTAATAAGCGGCCAATATAGATTTGGTAATAAACACGAACATTTAATCTACCAAGAACAACGAGTGTATATCGTCATTGTGCTTAATGTGTACAAGAACTAATGTTTACATAAAGTACTATTCGGTGATAATTTACCCCGATTAATATCTTAGTATTTACGGTTGGCACGATTTAATAACATCGATACCTACCAATCATTATCGTATACTACACATGTATACACTAAACGGCGTTTGACACATAGCGTTGTTAGAATCTTACCATGTGTTTACACAAAATGTTTAAAGTGAAATCAAGTTAATAACAACCAAGCGCAGTTTCTCATAACTTAATAGGGCACTTGAGCTAGCAGTGTGTTAAGTTAGACATAAATGTAAGTTCTTTACCAATCACATGATATGAAACATATGAAACTTATTTGAGCATACCAATGTGTTTACAAAACAAAGAATGATACAAGGTAAACTAATTTGCGAAAATAATTTAATCCAATAGTGAACATTCGTTTGCCATGAAAGTCTTGGGGAACTCAAACCAGGAAATGTAATAAGCATACTTCTTTTTCTGGTAAGGTTTATGTTAAACTATTTTACCATGACCACGTAAACAGAACCTGTAGTAAATTACACAGTACTGGAGTCTAAACATACTCGAAAGAAAAAGCTATTTTCCTAAGCTGTAAAAAAATAGCGCAATACATTTTTCAAAATCTTTTACGCCCCGTCTGCAATGTCGATAAGATAATTTCTCGCTTTCGCTGTGTGTAGCATACACCATATGGCTTGTATTTATGCTGGCACTTCGTGATATGATAGTGTTGCATTTATATCAACTGTTCAGTTTTTTTTTATTTTTTTTATTTTCATAATTAAAATAGAATGATCATGTTCTACAAGTTATTGTCGAGTACATAATGTCAATCAAGGTGACGTATAGATGTCTTTGTTCAGTCAATGGAAAGACACCATAACGAATAAAAAGACTTATTTGACTTAAATATTTAAAATTAGGACTGTCACATGCAGTATATGTATATATTTGTGCATGTGTGTATTTTTTTTTGTTGCATTTACAGCATTTATTCACCTCCATACATCATATATTACAAATTTTATCGTTTGTTTACATATTAATTTGTTAGTATACAATAGTGTTATTTTAACATTTTCAAATTGGTTGACACAGCAGAGGTAAATAAAATCCATGAATTCACTTATTTATTTACACAGTCATACAGTTCACACACACACAGCCACATACATGTTTTTTTTTTTATTTGCCAGATTGTATTACACATGTACGTGAATACAGTTGAGATAAATAATATATCAAGTTTAACATATTAACGTTTTATTTATCATGTTAAAATACGTAAGCATTATGAAAACACCATGTCAAACAGCAGCAGTAAAGCGAAACAATTGACTAGCATGTTGTCTTTCACGAATACATTACACAGTGGACACGTGATGTGCGTACAAATTAGTTCACCGCGACACTCGCAAAAATTAATGAAGATAAGACAGGAGTAAAGTTTTACGTTGTATAGTTATCGTTCGTAACTCAATGAACATTATTTGTCCACAAATTAACATCTGTTACAAATAACAAATACCATTTATCAACGGAGATGTTTATTAAAATTCATTATAAGATGACCTCAAATCTTTGGTTTTATTGTAAATATGAATGTAACATAATTAAGTGTATGTAACAGTAAAACGTTATTTGTATAAGATGAGATTAGATGTGTTCCGAATACGGTACAATTCCTGTCCTGTGACGGTTTTACGCTTACACCTTGTAAATTGTTGCGCTTACACATTGTAAATTGTTGCGCTTACACATTGTAAATTGTGCCTATTGAACAATGACGTTTCGTGCTGACGCGAGCATAGCAATGGAGAAAACGTCATTGAGATTTCATACTTTCGCACCTGAACACATTATTTGTAATAAAAATAAATAACAAAGTAACATTTCCATAATGGGAAATAATAAAGAATAAAAAATGCCAATAAAGTATAAAAACAACACGATAAGGTCAATAAACTCCGTCATGTAAACACATTATATATTTGCGGAAACATTGTTTAATTCAACATGTTTTTATCGTTTAAAACACATAGTAAATTAATTCCGTGTGAAAGTAAAAATGTTCTGTATTGTTTCAGTGTTTGCTTTATTCCATAGAACTTGTCTTCACGCTTTCGAGACTATTAACATGTAGTCAATCATACTGGAAACAAGTACATGTACATAACTATTATATGAGATATCCATTCATACTATTTGTATAGTTCTTTATTTAATATTTCCGGTGGATAAAAAACTATAATGAAGAACGAAAGATGAATCGAAGCGTAGATATCCCTTAACAAAAACACAAAGCAAACGTTAACAACGATACGTATATGTTCTGTTAAATATTGAAATAAAAGAAAAGAATCATCAATACTTGATAGTTAAAAACTCAATTGTTAGGCCCAAGTAAAAGCAAATGTATCGAACAGTTTACACGATATTTCAGCAATATCATGTTCATTAAAACAAATCCGTTTGAGCGCATAATAATTTATCTTTAAAATGGGTCGTTCCACTATAAAACATAAATAAACGACCAAGAATCACGGTTTTCATTTATTTTCAAATGGTCGAATATAATGTTATGTTTATTGCACTTTAAACGGGCGTGATTGTCTAAATGGCAGTCTTACAACTTTTTATAACATATTCAGAAAACAACGGTGTACGTCAGAGGGCGAAATATTATTAACGTATATGACGTATACCCATCCTTAAATTACAGTTGCGTTTATGAGTTATTCGCATTTGAAATTGATAAAAGTATAAAGCGTTACCAACGCGAAACATTTGCATATAAAGTATAACAATTTTAATTTGATGCATCACTCAATATGTATGGATAGTCGAGTGGTTAAGGCGTTAGCCGGAGCTCTACAATTTCGGTGTTTGAATATAGAAGATTCGATGACCGAGTACGAAAACTGAGAAAACGTGTAAACAAGTCCCGTTAATAGCAAGAAGTACCGATTTCTTTAACAACATGTCAATGCTACAAGTTGTGTCGTTTAGTGGCTAGATTACATTCAATTCTCATTAAGTAGGCAACCATTTAAATGTATAGCTTTAAGTTCAATCAATGTTAAAACAGTTTCGACTGTTGTTTTAACATTTAAACAGTTGTAATTATCGGTATAATATCCGTATAATACTGCTGAATTATTGAAATACCCGAGTACATAGTTTTCTTTTATGAATATGCTGTAATGACTGATGACACTGTTCGTATCACTGATCAAGTCATAGAAATATCAATGGAAATCCCTGCCTACCCGTTAATTCACCCCAGTTTAATGATGATCTTTTGAGCCTCGTTCTGGGAAAACTGGGCTGGATGCATGTGCGTAAAGTGTTGTCCCAGATTAACATGTAAAGTCAGAACATGCTAATAATGGACGACTTTTTCCGCTTTTAAATATATTTTTTGTTTAAAGGAGGTCTCTTCTAAAAGAAAATCCAGCGTAGACGGAAAATATTGTCCATGTTTAGCCTGTGCGGACTGCAAAGGCTAATCTGGGATGACACTTTACGCACATACATTACGCCAACTTTTCCCAGAAAGAGGCTCCTTTATTTCTCCACCCACATAAGCCTGCACTGACTCATGAGCGGATTCTGAATAATTACAGACATAAATTAATATGGTTATGCATTCAATCGAATTGACATGTTCGATTGCCACTGAAGAGAAAGGAATCAGTTGAGTCATTGTTTCCATATTAGTCAGAAGGGTTAGAATTTAGCGTTAATTAATATTATGCAGGAATTTCTTAAATATTTACAGAACATCCGTGTTCGTTACGCATTTAATATTAGATCGAAATGCTTTATGTTCGTTTATTTAAAGTTTTCTTCGTGGTTATGTTGCGACATGTCGTTTTGCAATTTGTAATTTGCCATCAGTTAAGGATATGCATTTCTCACATTTAAAATTATGTTTGTATTATTAGTAATATCATTATCATAAGTATTATTATGATTATCAGTATTATTAGTATTAGTATCAGTATTAGTAATATTATTATTAGTATAATTATTATTATTATTATTATTATTATTATTATTATTATTATTATTATTATTATTATTAGTAGTAGTAGTAGTAGTAGTAGTAGTAGTAGTAGTAGTAGTAGTAGTAGTAGTAGTAGTATTAATTGTTATTGTATTATAATCATTTTCATTATTATTATTGTTACTATTATTAATATTTTAATTTGATACTTTGTATTTTAAAACCATATTTCGGAAATGACACTCTGTTCCAACAATTTCTTACAAAAATATTGATAAGTGTACACCAGTAGTATAAAGCAATGACTACCAAAACCAACAACATACATATTTAAACAAATACACATAAATCCTCACCTTCTTGGCAAACTGTGCCAAACCCATACTGTAGCAGCAAAAGATAAACCATTTCGATATTTAACACAGAAATTAATTCCATTGCAACTGTACGCACACTACTGTCTTCGTTATTTCAACATTTAAAACTTCCTTCAATACCTAAATCTATAACTATAGTGGCAATTTACTGGTTACATATGGTTGTATGGTAGCACGACGCTTCTGTTATTCATTGCAGAACGTATAACGTAATAAGAATTGCATGAACTTCGCATTCTACTTTTTTTAAATTACCGTGTATGTTTTCAAACGTTAATACATATACTTTATATGTACGCGCATCGATGTCTTTTTCGTATTAATATATAATTATTATTATAACAAGCAGTGTTGGTTCAATGTTTTATCGGCAATATTCAAGCAATAAACACTACGTTGATAAAAAAATATAAATAAATAAATTTTCGAGTAAATCCACATACGTTCACAATCCTTAAACAGTTCTGTTAGAAAACGTCTATCCTGCAGCGAATGACTCCGCTACTTAACGCGTTTAATAGCGTGAATCAGCGTAAACAATATATCCCTTGAAGCATCAGATAGTAAAAGCAAATGCCTCCAGCACGCTGGATTTTGCTCCAAGAAAACCTATGGGCACTTCAGAGAGAGATGCTATGCAGCAGATTCATCGATCGATTTTAAGGCAAATCGAGCTGGATATGATTTAATAAATGCCCAGCGTTCCTGCCAAACCATATTATGGTCCACTTAGCACCAGTCACGTTATTGGGACTAATAGTTCCAATGCAAACGTGAATATTACAATTATTTTTCCAATAACCGCGCATGCTGTCGGTATACAGATCAGTAATTTAACTAATTTGACATCTCTGCTACGGAAGAAACTGGATGTTATTAAATGTTGCCTTATATGTAGTTACAGGATCATTATAATGTGTGCATTGTCAATCAAGCACGTGTCCTACGTGCAAGTGATACAATATTAAAATTACATCATGACATGCATAGTTAAATAGGATATGTTATAATATGAAGATTGTCTGATTTTATTCACGATTTAAACACTTTGAGAAATATGAATTTATTAAAATTGTCAATTAAGATTAAATGTGAAACAAACAAGTAAACATTTTCTTATGAAAGTTCAACTTGAACATTTTTTTAGCACACGACAAATTAAAAATATTATTACTACAGTAATTCCGTGTGATAGTGGACTTAATCTAAACGGTTTTAAAGTAAAAATTGTCAAAGATCAAACACTATTAACTACGGTTAATATATGTCCTGCAATACAAGTATTAAAACTAGTGGTAGTAATTACAACGTTTAACATTGCATTTGCATCCACGAGCTACTTAATAATATATCATAAGTGAACATTTTATAATATTTTACTGTTTTATAGCGCTTTATTACAGACTCTTTTTGTTAAAAATCATTATTGAAAACGACTTTCAAACGAATACATAAACTACACACAGGTATTAGCGTAATCTATTCGGAAACTATACTTGAAAACGACGCACAACGACAATACGAGGAATTCTGAAAGACCCTTTTGAATAGTGTAAATACTCAGTGCACAATATAACAACACCTCCTCACGCAGGAGTGGAAAATACCATGTTTTCACAGATACAATTGTACATGATTTCCTCGCAATTTGATCAACTTGATAACAGTCCATTGCCATTTTTAAACACTACTTCCTGTCAATCGTCCGCTGCACAAGACCGAACAAGAAATAGAGACTGTTCCGGGAATTCGTTTTAACGCAGGATATGTCCTTGTAATTATGGCTGGGTCAAATAGTAAAACGAAGAACGCCGACATTTTAGTTGGAAGTCCGTGTTTAAGATTCATATAGCATTGTTTGAATGTAGGGCGTGTCAGTGATTATAGAACGTTGCAGTGAATTAATTAATTAATCATGCTCATTCTATAAATGTATTATTGAATTCAGATTGTTGCATTTATTTTGTGTTACTCACACATGACGCTTGTCTGGTAAAATAGACAGTAATCATAAACGATACTTATTGTTTAAGGTTATAAGAAAAGTCCTGTTTTTTTATAAAATGGAAAAAGTCAAAAGAAAACAATGATGTTTCTGTAAATCGCCAATTTTGTGTATCAATGTTATGATAGGTTAACGGGATACGACATAATTCAATTCGCACTTATACAAATATGCTTTTGGACGGAGGGCCGATGAGTATCATGTACTCATTGCTGCAAGCCGGTGCCGTAAGTATGTCGTTTAAAGAAGTACATATAGCTGTTTCATCACATTAAGCTTGGAAACAAAATGTTAGGCAAGCTTATGTTTATATACAAAAAATTGCAGTTCTATCGTATCAGCATCAACAATACAAATACTATTTTAACTATTTGTTTAGGAATGGCCTTTTAAAACTGATAAAATGAAGTACACATCAGTTAATACAGATCGTATGACATTCAGCTCGGTACCATGGCGAACAAATAATGTAATCTTAGGGACATGACTATTAAATTTACATTCAGCTCTGTACCTAAAATAGCATTCCACAATAACCGTTTCGTTGAGTATAACAATGCATATACGATAAAACGCCCCAGCAATTTCCTAGTTAAGTTGTATGCTAACTTGCGTAACCATTTCACCATAGGTTCACAAATATGCTTATTAGCATACTTGTATTCTTTGTGGAATATCTATCAATAGTTAGTGTGAGTATATCTTTGTTTGACAAATACGGTAAGGTATACATGAATGTATGTACAATATGTTGTGTTTGCATGTTTGATCAATAACATAACTAAAGGATACCACGATGCCAGAACACTATTCGACTTGAAGCTAGCTTTGATATGCGTATCTAGCATTTCAATAGTATTGCTTCCTAAAGAATTTTGCTTTGATTGTCTGTGTTCATAGTCAAACAAATAAACCTAATGATTTGGCGGACGTCAACAAATTGTTTAAGGAATCTCGCATGAAACCAACTAATTTAACTTTTTGTGTTCATGGGAAGTCCAGGAAACTCCGAGGAAAGCCATCACTTAACGTAATCAATTTATGGAAATGTGTGCAACAAATACGATTGATTGGACAATATTTAACTTATTTGGGAAAGTTTTTGCATTTCCTAATAATGCTACAAAAATGAAATAAAAGTATTGGGGTGAAACAGAAATTACCTAAGATTTCGTTTTAAAGCAAACTGAGTAGCAGCGATTATTTTAGTCCACGTGTTTAATTTCAGAGTGGGATCAGTTGCATTTTAACACGACATTGACATATTTTCTTATGAAATCAGTGCTGACATAATTACATTTAACATACATGATTTTATAAACGAAATAAGTACATACTACAAGGAATCCGTTCGAATTATAGTTATAATGAAACTCCAGAAAAGTCAACTGGGGTTACCGGCTTAGAACGGTCAATGCAAGCATTGTTGGCTAAAACCGTTTAGAAAAACAAAAAATGTTTTAAAACTTAATAATTATAATTGGTAAATAAATTTGTGTTTATGAAAAAATCCAAAAACATGTATCGCATATTTCAAGACTATAACTGAGGCGATTAAATATACATCTTTATTTGCTTTTTCACATTAAGGAAACACTAATAACACTGTCTTTTTATCAATAGTCAACGGCTTGAATATGGACATAAATATATGCACCATATTAATCGAGAACCATTGCAAGCTATTACGTTCTGATTGCCAAGGCCGATTAGATCTGTGCATTTATTGACGTAAGCCAGTAATGCCTCCGTGGTCCGCATCAGCCAGGAATTGAAATGCATTTAAGTCTTTCAGGACCGGAATGTTAACACTGCCATTAAAACCGTACCATATTAGCTGTCTTAAGCTATAACAGCCGCCATAATTCATACCGCTATCAGTGAAATTGTAGAGAGACATATTCCATATCGCTACAAGTGAAACATTTACACCAGCCTAGCCATCGCAATGGCTATTTGTATTGAATACATTTGTTTGTGCACATGTTATGATGAAGGAATATCAGCAAATAAATAGCACACTTTAATCATCAATGTTACTTTGTTTACAGACGGTTTGTGATCAATATTACGTGGCTTTTCGCCTACATATATGAACATTGTTAATGACACTTGTTTATTTGTTTTCTTGTAACCACATATTTATTAAATTTGTACAAAATGATTACTTATGTGCACTTTGCGTTCGCCGATGCTAATAGACAAAGTGTTCTATTTATACATTGACCTTATACGCATGATATTCTTCGCTTAATAGACATGTCATTGTGTTCATGTCAACTAGACATATGAGGGTAATACACTTCGCATTGCATAATACTTGTTAATTGTTCAAGGCAAATCGATGTTATTGTTGGCCCATGTAACACAATTAGATAGTTTACAAATTATTTAGAACTCGTTTGCATGAAGTATCAGCAATGCCATACCCATCAACGTGTAATTTATATGTGCCTGGAGCGGCGATAGTAAAACCATCATATCGATGAGTATCGTTAATTCCTACTTGCTGAAAATTCGTATTGGACTAAACGGAGGATCGGATAAATGGCTCAACATTCATGAATTGAAGCTCATGAGCATTTCAAAAGAAGGTCATGAGGGCAGTTTCATTGAGATGGTTTTATCCTTATTTTTTTATATTGACACTACGATTATGTAACACGTGATAATATTGTGTGCAATTAAAACAATCGTGAAATAAAGTACAGCATTACCACTAAATTAACAAACGTCCTCTATGCTTCTAGTGTAGTCTAAATGCACTGTATATCAACCTAATTCCACACATACGCGTATAATACAATAGCCGCAAATATCAGATTGAATCCTAGCACAATATTACGTCCTATTGTACTTTGGGTAAGATTGATATAGGAGATAATGAGAATAGGCAGTCAGATTCTATCTCAATGGAATATAATCTTATCAAGCCGGATTGAACAAAGGTTAGAGATGCGTAACTAACTAAAAATATGCAACTGGAAATAAGCGTTGAACACGTGCATAAAAGGGGTTAAACGTACGACAATTATACTAGAATTGCGGATTATAATACCCTTAAAATTTCATGTAACAACCATTACTTTTACTTATTCATTATTAGATTTTTGCAAACAAATAAACATATTCGACCAGGCCGGTATGTTAAGTGGTACATAATGATGTGACATTTAAATTTACTTTGTTTATGTCGTTTCCTCAACTAAGTATGTCTTTCTCATGTTAAGTCTCTCGGAACGAGATCAGGTAAATTAACAAGTAGTTGCGACATAACAATTAGTAAGAGCGTGTATGTAAGTCGTGGTCTTCTAAAGCCAATTGGACAAAAAAGTTTTGATGCATGTTTAAAAACCGGCTTATACAAGGGTGGCTAACATAATTTCCTTTGATATGTATAAGACAGATTCGCGTTCTTAAATGATTCTCAAACTGCGCGTATTCTGATAAGTTGATTATGAATCTGCCGCGAGGTGAGTATCTTGTTCCGACGACGTACCAAGTCGTTCCCACGAATTATTTGTGTCGTTTTCGCGAACTAGTTATGTCGTTTCCATGACTTTTTAAGTCGTTGACAAAATTTACTTTTTCGATCCCACACGTAAGTTATTTTAACCGTTTAATAATTTAGCTTTAGCTAAAATAAAAAAATAAAATATTCTGTTCTGTTATTTTAAAAGGTTATGGGAACAATATAAATAAAAGCATACCCATATCCGAGTGTACCATCATTGGTTTGATGATTGCGTTATATCAATCATTTGCAAACAGCATTTCAATTATTTGTCGTTTTCGTTCAAACCACTGATAATCATTTACAGGAAACGAAGTTCAGGAAGAAAATAAGAGATGAGAGCATTTAAAAAAAGGCGTTATTGTAACGTTTTGTAATGTTCTGTGTTGTGTGAACAGAAGTTTACTTAATGAATAAAGACGATGAAACACATGTTTACGTCTGTCAAAAAATGAGCTATGCGTTATTAACACTACTCTGCTTAAGTGTTTAGTATGTTAAACGTATTGTATTGCAACGTACCGGAACAGTACAGGATACTTATACAAATGTGAGTAATTGGTTTTTCGTTGATTTACAACAAGTTTGTAACTTCTCGATATTACCACAAGTTTTAAATCATTGATATGCTAAACACCTTTTTCCTGGTTGTATCTATTATATATAGTCATTCATGTTTTCTTATGACTATGTAAAACAGTCGTTAAAGATTGTATCCTTTTGAAGCTTTTACATACACTCGAAATATGCATTAAATGTAATTTAACCTTAAATAAATTATCTTAAGTATATAACACATGATGAGCGACACATATGGTGCACACCTTAGAAAAATAGATGCGTCCATTTACATGCAAAACAAGCATTTGAACGTTAAATATAAACAGTCCCCACACTCGTTTATTCAAAGAAGAACGGTTCGTAACTGTTTTCCATTTACCCTCCGCGACTGAATAACACATCACAACATAGTTGTTTCCTTTATATCTCTGTTTGTAGCAGTAGAGTGTCTTTATTTAACTTTTTTACTTGATGAGAACCGTACGTTCATGAGAGAAGCGCTAATGGTACTCTAAAAATGAATAACTTGAGTGTGTATGGATGACGACATGAAAGCGGTGTTACGGTTATTTCGACACACCGAAACATAGTGTATGTGTGTTAAGTAACTACAAAAGTAAAGTCAACTTCATTAATTTAATTGATTACACATATGAATGAATGTTAATGTTCATGTTCATACATCTATATATAATATAAAATAAGAACGACACTACGAAACGTGTATCTATTATATAATACCACTTGCGGTTTATTTGTCTGACATTGTATACTTTTTTATAAGTATATGTATTAAGTGAGTAGACGGTACTTCCCTTTTATACTTAATTGACGATAACGAATATGTAACGATATATCATATATTCAATAAATTAATAAATGCAACTTACCGTTTCAAAATTATGAACAAAGCATTACCAAAAACAAGACTAGCACATGGCAATTGATCTCCATACAGTTAACTATCCCAAATTTCAAATTAACGTCCCCGTCCAACTTCATACCATCTCAATGTCTTCTTTGATAATAACATGCCACATTTAAAACAATTGTTGTCCGTGCCCTTCTTAAATTATGCAAGCACTTAATAATGCTGTTAGGATTTCGAGCCAAAACTTGATCCGGTTTCATGTCAGCGTTGATTTTGTTCATTCTATTTATTATAATCTCCGAATAGCATTGACGTTCATACTATCTTCAAAATCGGTATTCTACTCATTTCAACAAACCTCCGATATTCAGGACAATGCATTTCTATAATCATAACCGAGACAAGTAATTTCAGCGGGCCAAAATATCCATACAAGCAGATGAAATTGAGGACAATTGTTGGTGATTTTAATTTGCAAATATAATCATTTAACGAAATCGGACTAGGAAAAGCTTTTCAGATGTACACCAGCTAGCGTCATAAAAAAATATAAAGGATTTTAAAAATGTACCGAAATGTAGTGTGTACTAAAGCAATGTTGGCATTGTTTAGAAGAAACACGCATTTACCTGACTTACTATATTGAACAAACGCCGCATATTTACTGTTTTACGAACACAATGATTCAAATTAGTTCCAAATATTGCTTCCAAATTAAATGTCTATAACATATCTACAACATACTTGTGTTTTCGTCTTATTAGGTGTATCCATATTTGCTTACATAGAAAACGCAGTACTTGAGAATCATCGAACGCAAACGTGATAATAGGCCAAGTTGTGAGTCTAAATATTTTAAGCTGTTCCATGTTCTCATAACAAACGAATTTTATTTGGTATTGTTCTCTGTAAAAAGATCTATAATTTACGATTTTATAACTGTACCAGAAGTAAGTGTCTAAACTCTTATATATTTTCTAAAAGATAATCAATTGCCAAATATCACGTTCAAATGATTTTTCTTTCATCTTAAATAACAAATATTGCTATTTTCGACTTAAGCATAGAGAACAGAATACCCCAAGGTCAATAAATTAGAAGTTTAACGCGATTTAAAGGATCCTGTTCTATATGCTGCTAAATTCAATCGGATACTACCAATTTAAGTAATATCTAAATATTCGCTGAGGGCCTAACTTATTTTGACAAATCTGCCCCATAAGGCAAGTAAAGCTGTTATGAATTCGTACACAATGGATGTCTTGAATAAGAATTTTATGATCGTAAATATTGCTTCTCCTATCTATTGTTATTGTCTCTTATTACTCAACTTAATATATCACAACGCCGCATTGTCAATTCTACTCGAGAAGTCGCCAGTGAATCCCTTAAGTAAAGATGGATATTATAGCTCAGAATCAAACTCAATCATTTACATAAAAACACCTATTACATTCATACTCGTTCCTATGATCTATATCATAAACCACAAGTTGTTCAGAGATGGAAATATGTGTATATCGACATTGGAATTGAGTATTGTTTCCAGGATAACGGCTTGCACGTATCAACACACACAATTACATAAACATGAATTGGGAGATGAATGCAAAATAAATTAGTATATTATATGTTTGGATAATTGATTTCGATAAAGATAAAAAAAACATTGTAAATTGTATCATGATGGGTGTCCATCCAGAGCACACCGTGTTTATGATTTCACAATTGCTGGTGCCAACAAAGCAGATCGTATAACAGTATAAAACTAAGTGATGCATGCACGACGTAGAAAAGCGATTAATACAAACAACCAAAACTTAAACTTGCCCAAATCATTAAGGAATATTGTATACGGATCATTGAACTACAGACACGTACACAGCCATCGTCATTCACTCAAACTATTCTAACTGTAATCATAGTTGGACAAACTGTACAATAGCGCATTAAATATACATTTGTTTCCGTCAGTCATAATAATTTATTAACGCCGATCATTTTATTATTTAGAATTCATGCACATGTCAATATCGTATGTAGACTGCTAATAATTGGAATGATTTATTAACAATAATATTCACTTAAAAGACAGGTATGGTATTTTAGACAGGTAGGTCTGGTATTTTCTTAAAAGGTGTGGTACGAAACGCGTCATACAAGTTCGTTAATTTTAAATTATGTAATTAATAAAAAATCGTATTTGTTGTAAACGATTTTTCAAACTACGTATTCGTGTATACGTTTACTTTATAAAGTCCTTAAGGCTTGTTTACTAATTTAAAAAAACAACAACACAATGTGTGCAACCGATATTTAGATAACTCAAACGTCTTAACGTTGTTTAATTTTAATGATGAATCAGGCAATTAATAATGAGGCACTACTATGATCACGATCCTGTGTTCTTGTGGGATGCAACGTTTTAACTTTATGCACTTTGTTATTAAACTATTTTATAATAATATATTATTTATATTGGTGTAATAGTGAGTAATGTCGAATGACTACATAAATTGCACAATATTTTGGCCACACTATCAAGAACAAAATGTAGTTACAACGTAATGTTTTTTAATGTTCTATCTTGTTTTTAAAGTAAATGGGTCAACAAAATATATGTTGAATACAAGGCATGTTCTGTTGGAAACATATTTATTTTTGAATATATTTATAAAACGAATTAGAATTACATGAACAAAAGATACGTGACTCATACATGTATAGCAATTCTTTTGTATACAATAAATTCCTATGCAGGAGAAGGAGATATTTACTGTAGTAATAGTGTATTGAATCAGGCGTGTCACTTACTAATTCAAGTTTTCATTTGTGTAAATATTCTGCCTCAGTTGCAATACAACATGCTTTCTATCGTTTCTATGTATCAAAATGCCTATTTTGTGTCGTACAATTGTTAAACATACTTGCGTACTGGTATGTCAAAGAATGTTAAAGCATACATGTGATTTTAATCATAAATACCAATGATTACAAAGCAATTCGTCCTTTCTACCCATTTCACCCGTAGCGACAAGTGTTGCACCTCTACTCACCGCCTACGCATTTGTATAAAACTATTTTTATGACACCAACCATGAATACCAGTTAAAGAGTTCCGGATGTTAAAGAAATTTGATTAAAGAAACTAAACTAATGAGACGTGAATAATGTGCAGTAATTGTATTGAAATGCACTATCCTGCCGTTTAGTTGTTATAGGTATGGTGTGTGTCCTAAAACGTTAATATGGAAATTCAGTTATCGACCCATTACTCGTATAGGTTTCATGATGCCCTTGCGTTAGTTCTATAAACGTATGATAGTTATTGAACACTGTAAACTGCGTATGCTTGAGCTTAAACGTTTATATGAGCACATACATATCGATGCGTATGTTTTGTGTCATTGAAGTATTTCAACCATAATTCTACCTGAAAATAATGCATTAGTGTAAAGCAAATGCGTATATGTTGTTTTGAAAATAAAATGGTTGTAGACGTTTCTCTTACAAAGAGGCTACACACATTCTCAAAACATTTAATTGATCATTACAAGGAAGAGCTTTAAATTTCTTTGAATTTCATGGTTGCACTGAAAACCCTTTGTCATCTTGCCGTTATATAACGTACACAATGTGGTACATACTCCGTAGAAAAGCATTTAAACACATAGGGATATATTGCACAACACGCGTAATAATACACCTGTGAGGGAACGCAAGTTTATAGCTGTAAACTGTTCCTAAATGCCATGTTTAAACTTGAATAAAGTTGTTATGCAAAGTCTATTATTCTATATTTTAATAAAAACGTGTCGTACACATTAGAATTTAACGTGGCTGTGCATAAGTATTAAAAACACAAAGTCATACAATTTGATGCAACAACATCATCCTGTTAACATAATACTTTGTGGTTACAGTGCGTGGATAGGCGCAATGTAATGTTTGCAAATAGTACATAATAAAAAGTTGTGCGTGTGGATGGTGTATCCGCTGACTTATATTAATTTGGAAAATAGGTGAACAGAAACGTTAATAAAATATAACATCAATAACGGCCAGAACGATTCGCTATTATTGAAAAACAGGTATACACAAAAATGTATACCAATTTTGGAAAATGGACGATTAACATGATCTTGATATGTGATTAAACGTATCGCTGTATATGAAGATCCATAAAAATTGTTTCTTTCTGCAGTACATTAGCACCCATGACATGTTTTTGATAAAACGCTAGTTAACATGAGCATTTGGTTAAAGAAAGACAGCAGTATGTTCTAAACAAAGCAAACATTTGTTACTTAATTCAGAAGTAATTTATAATTCCACGTTATCATTCCACGTTACATAATGATGTACAATTTCGCTGATGCTAGTTGCTTAACTCCAATAATGTCTCGTTCCTTTTCTCGTGCATGTGAAATATGCATATGACTTTGTACCGTAAACTTTCAAATTGTGTTCATCGTAAGATGAATAAAACTATTAATATATTATAAACGAATTCGCATTTAGTTATTGCCGTTAATTATTTTAAATAAGTTATACGTTACTCGCAGACTAGATTGATGTAGTTTTAGAGAGGCTTCACAAAATGTGTTTCTTGATCTGTATATGGCTCAGGCGAAAAAGAGAAAACAATGTTGATGTTTATTAAAACAATTAACACCTCGAATGAACTTCATTCATAAGGTAAATATGTCCCAACAATTTACATACTAATGGCAATGTAAGTACAAGACCCGTCAGTATTAATAACTCTTTCATAAAATACAATAGTGTTATTTTAAAATTGAAATAAAGGTTTAATCACTGAAAATAAAATATAATGCAATAATACTCTCTCACCTTTTACAGCACTTATGGAGGTAAAGAAAACTTAAACAAAACTCCAGTGATAATTGATATTTATCCACAATTTTGGTTGCATTTTAATTATCTTCTTAATATTCGATATTGTCTTACATTTAACACCAATAAGTCCTTCAAAATGTATTGCAATATGAACGTGCTAACACACATATATTAAATAGACGTCAACACTCGTTTATCCATCCAATATAAATGTTTGGTAAACTGTGAAACACATCTAAACTCTCCATTTATCAGTTTTGCTGTGTATCTACCACAAGACCCATAAACAAAAAAACTTCCATTAATCAGAATGCATGTAGCCTAGCTAAAACCGCACGCAGCACATGACCTTCATGTATCCAATGACTTACGAGTCGATCACAAAGTGTAACACCATTCCACAACAGTATTAATTAAGGAACTGATTCTTAATGGATTTTCGAGCTCACCCATTAGGTAAGCGCCACAAGCACAACACATACGATGAGACCAATGTAGTGCTGTCAACCATATGTTTGCCTTTCTGTTGTTCTACAATTAACGTATACAGACGGCAAGCTCTATTAAAACTTCTTTTGCCCTAAGATATTGAGTGCTAAGGCGGAACAAAGTTGATTTTTAAAAGTATATTTCGCAGATAGTTGAATAATTGATTTAAATCCGTGTTATTGTTCACACGTCACCTTTGTCAGGTACATACATATCCAAATCTTGTATATTTTATCTAAAACATTCAGTCGTACACGGTCGTTAGTTTTGTTTTATTATACAATTACCAATTGATATTTTGTATTGACTTTTGATTTGTTTAATTATATTAATAGTATATGATCGCTTAATTCGCTTTTTATCTTGCAGGTCATTTAAATGGTTAAATTTCGTTTCATATTTAAACGCCTTTACCTTGATAATATTCTAGTTATTAATCATGGTATAACTGTAACTACCGCAATTGTAACTCGTTATCAATAACAACTCGTTTCCGGGTAAACTGATTAGTGAAGGTACATTTCCAATTCGTGTTCATGGAATATCCAAAATAAATAAATGCCAAACGTGTTATTATGAATCCAATCGATCAATATGCATGTTCCTATTCGTTTCATAATATTATTAATCGCCCAAACATCTCAGTGTATAATTATATAATGACTGCTTTCATTAACCACACCAACACAGAGTCAACCGAGATCATATATATCTGATTATTAACTCTTGTTAACCGACATGAAAATTATCCACATAAAACGTATCCAGCGCTAATATATTGCACATCTTTATCTTCTATTGGATTTGATTTACCTTGTCATGTGCTCTGATTGCTAAAGTTCTGGACATTATATTATAATACGCAAATGATTCTGATTCTGATTTATATGAATATATAGGTTCTGCGCGCACCTATCTGCACTTGACTGTGGTCTGTTAAACACTTTGATGGTGTATGGAATGCGTTTGCTAGTTGAGTAATAGCGTGCGGATTACATATCACAGTCTCTGAACTAGCACATGCAGTTTGTTCAGTTAGAAGTTTTGTAAACTTGTTAAGAAGAGAGTCCACCGAAGTTTTACGGTTTGCCTTTTGCAAAATACGATGTACACACATGCATTACCGTGGCGTCCATAATAAAATGCATTTTTTTTCTAAAGTTAAAGAGTGCATATACCAAAATCTTGATTGGAATGAGAAACAAGAACAGACGAACATATATTTGCAAAATAGTATAAGCATTACGAAAATACCAAACATCACTTGTAGATTTGATATGTATGTAAATGTGCATCCGTCTTGGATGTATCGTATGTCTCTAGAAATACCACATTTAAATGGATTTCCGTCTATACCGGATGCGTTATGTTTTGTTACTACAATCTCGTAACGAATAATATTCCATAATAGTTGAAACTTTGCCATAATGCATATTGCTATCGGTGCCAATATTGAGATGAGAGAACTGAATACTATGAACTACGGAATGTCTATCCAATAGTTGTTTACTGTACACTGAAAATAGTATATAATAAATTATTCTACGCACGACAATATTTCTGACTTAGTGTACATACAGCGAAGATTTGTCATTTGTATGATGTTTACACTTAAACACTCTTCGCTCTAGTTAATTGTTATTACCATAAACGTAATTGGCAGCTTGCGGAATCCAATTACGCCTTGTTATACTGATTTTTGATTGACATTGTATCTGGGCCAGGTATGTACAGATGTGTATGCAAGTAAATCTGACTCAATACAAGAGTTTAATATATCGATATGCAAAATTACGTTTAAGATAGGATGAATTTGCGTTTCGACGTAAAGGAAACAAAATGTAAGGCAAGCACAATTGTATATACAATTCATTACATTTCTATCTTATCAGCTTATTTACAATACAATTTCTATTTTAACTATTGTTTGCGATATTACCTTTTTAAACGGATAAAATGGTGTACACATCAGTTAATACGGGTCGTATGACCTTCAGCTCGGTACCCCGACCAACAAAACGTAATTATAGCGACATGACAATTATTTGTACATTTAGGTCTATATATAAACCAACATTCCACAATAACAGTTTCATTGAGTGTAAAAAGGTATCGACGTTGTAACGTGCCAGCAATTTCCTTTGTTATTGTGTAAAGGCCTAAGGGGATTGAATACAGTTCGTCAGAATTTAATTTCGGCGATGTCAGTTCTTGAAGGGTCTTGTTGTAGACTTAATCCCATTATTTCAAACGGGGAAGATGTTGACATATTAACGTCAGATTTAGGCCTAGAGTCTAGAACGTTCATGGCTACAAGATATTATCATACGATACATATTTTTTTCTTATTCTATGATGATGTTGTTTATTATAAGTGCATACGATGTCATCACTACATTGATACAAAGACAGAGTGATGAGTTGTCCCTTAAGGTTAAAAAGCAAGTTAATATGTATGCGTATCTATTTGTACGTAGGCTAACACACAAGTATATGCTAATTATAATACGTGTATACTTGTTGGCATATATTTCAATAGTTGCTGTGAATATATCGTTGTTTGACACAAACGGTACGGTATAAATGAATATATGTACACTATGTTGTGTTTGCATGTTTGATCAATAACATAGCTAAAGGCAACCACGATGCCATAAACATATTCGACTTGAAGCTGACTTTCATATGTGTATCTAGCATTTCAATAGTCTTGCCGCCTAAAGAATTTTACTCTAACTGTCTGTTTTCATAGTCAAACACATACAACAAATAAATTGGAGGACTTTACCAAAGTGGTTGCGGTATCTCGCATGAAATCAACTAATTTAACTTGTTGTATTCATGTGAAGTCCATGAAACTCGGAAGAAAGCCATGACTAAACATAATTATGCTATTTAAATGTGTGCAACAAATAAGCTTGATTGGACCATATTTAATTATTGTGGAAAGAATTTGCATTTTCTACAAAAAATAAATTTGGACACAACCGCAACTACGTCAAAGTATTTAGTTGATATAAACGCACTCTCACAAGGAATACTTAAGAGATGAATAAAATTCAGTAACATATAAAAGTCGATGATACGACTTGACGTGAAACTGATTATAGGATGAACATACAATGATAACAATGTTTTTATAAGTTAACAATATAAACATAAGACTATGATTAAATATTTTATTATATCTATTCATAGTTAATGTATGATTGCATTGAATTCCTGAGGGTTATTGAGACACTATGGGGTCGATTCTAGGGAAGAAACAGTACTGTTTGTAGATAAGCTAAGATCTTGAAAAGACTCTCTAAGCAGTGATTTAATCCGGAACCTACTGATCACTAGGCGGACTCCTTATCTACTAGGCCACTTATAGCTTTATGAATACTGAGTTTATCTAAAAACCCTCTAATAAAACAACGAATTGTTTTTTAAGTTAATATAATGCAGTATTATTCGTTTAAATTTCGAGACGCAAACATATATTTAAACTTATGATTGTGTAACGGATATTTAGATTAACTCTGAATTGTTTCAGAATACCAATCATGTTCAAACATTTGATTAATAGCCTAATTTAACATTGACCCTGATTTGTTTCCGTATACTATATATGTTTAAACAATTGATTTCGTAACCTGATATACATTTCCTCTGAATTGTTTCCGATTATTCCTGAAATACAATACAATAGATTTTACAAGAAAGAATAGATAATATAATTATAATAATGGTTATTAATTGTCATTATCATCATCATCATCATCATCATCATAAAAATATACAAGCTCGAATAAGAATAATTTAAGTTGGAATCATACCTTTTACTGTGCATGCATTCAGAAAAAATCCGAATAAAAACAAAATAGTCGTTTCTTGTGTATACATTCTTACAACCTTCGGGAATGGCGTTATGTTCGATTTAATGCCTTTCGATATATACGTTTTCGCAGTCACTCCCGTTCGCTATCTAAATAGCATCTCAACCAATGACAGAATATCGGAGTACAAATCTTGTTATGCACATTTCAAATAGGATGTTCATGGGTACAAACTCACTTAAGGTGTTTTACATTAAAAAAAAATGGAATTATCATCTATGATCTAAAATCAGCATTTGAGTGTTTATTTACCCAGACTTTTTGCTAATTGAATTTGGGGATATCGTGGTCGGATTGACGTAAACGACGTCAACAACTATCGATGTAATACCCTACTAGTATATGTTCTTAAATATTTTCCATTATATTAGACAACATATCACGTAAATGTTAGAAACAAATAAAGTCTTTAGCGATTTTAATTTTTGGACTCCAAAATCGAAAAGGCTTGTTTTTTTTTATTCTTATTGCTTTAATTAATAAAGTACTGTAACTGTTGTGCCTTTGTAGATTTTAAATCATAATTTGATCTTTAACATAAGAATGGAACTGTATAAACACTTTTGCAACATAATGCTCCATCTAAATTTGTAAACGTGAAAAGTCTATATACAGAAGTGCATAATCATGCGTAAAGGCGAACAGGGCATTGGATAGAAGTAATAAAACATAGAATAATGTATAATGTTTAAAATAAAACCTATCTAATTTGTTTAAAAGTTATACTGGGGTTAAACAGGGCTAGGTCCTATCTCCATTTTTTTGTGAATTAATTATATGCAAACCATGCGGAAGACGTCGGGCCTTGGGCATTTCCGATAAAATTTGCTGAGGTCCGGTAATATTCCCGAAACTGTCGGTCCTCCTGTCCGACAAAAAAAACAATATGTAAACTTTGTTTTGGCATAAAAAGGAAAACGAAACAAGGAATATGAAACCAAAAAATACGGACTGTTATATGTATTGTTTACTTCGATAGATTGTTTATCTTTAAATTAAAACGGATTTTACAAACCAGTCGAAATTGCTATCTTTGCTGTTGACGTGACAAACTCCAAGTGCGATTCTTTGAACCAGTCAAATATTGCACATTGTTTTGTGACGAAGGCGACACAACAATTTTTTGATTGGTTAATTTTACTGGTTTCAATCCGTGTGATGATCGAAAATCGAAAGCGGGGAACCACACGTCCTGCGGCTGTTCCGTATCAAGATTTGATGCGATAGTCAGCAGTACAAGCGGATGTTTCAACGATCGCGAAAATGTATTAAAACAATCACAAAGCTATCTTCACGTGTGGTTCACCGCTTTCGATTTACGATAATCACAAGGGTTGAAACCAGTGAAATTCAATTCAACTAATCGAAACCTTGTTGTGTAGGTGTAACGAAATATTCGTTGATTTTGAGTGTTACTGGGGCTTTAACAACACTATTGCGATCGCTATTTATATTGTAACATGATCTAACCGATATTTTCCAAATGGCACTCGCTTTAAGGCATAACTTCAACATAGTATATGGTCACGGTCATACATGTTAGCATGAATGTGTTTTTTAATGACGTAGTGCCGATCTTAACATATATGAGGCAGTGTTACATGATAAAACACGAAAATTTACATGTAAGCCGGATGTCATACATTGAAAAGAAATTGTTCAAATAAAAAATTGATATTTAAACTATTGTTTTCCAACTTTCACGTACAATGACGGATTGTACGGTTTGATGTACACAATGACTTGGTGGCTACACAAAAGTCTAAGTTAAACGTGGAGGTCAATAGGCAAACTATGAAACTAATTTGGCACTTCCAAAGCACATTGCATAATTTTTAACTAATTAGTGGCAACGTATTTAGGAAGCATGTCAATCATGAACTGTATGGCATTAAAGTTTAAACATGTAACGTTGTCACGCCACTGATTGAAGTGGATATTTGTGTCACCTTTTACAAGAATAAAAGAACACCACAGGAGTACGAAAATCGCAATAAACTTAAAAAGCATTTTATTAATCATCTGTGATCGTCAGATGATATTTAAAAAAGTAAATCACGATCCTTACATATATCTTTACTAGATTGGAACATGAATTTGTATTCGCCACGCTCCGTACAGAAATCTTTACTAGATTGGAACATGTCTTTGTATTCACCACGCTCCTTACAGATATCTTAACTATATTGGATAAGGGCCTAATATTCACCACGCTCCTTACAGACTTGATTGGAACATGTCTTTGTATTGACCACGCTCCTAACAAAACTCTTGACTAGATTGGGATATGTCCTTGTATTCACCAAGCTCCTTACAGAAATCTTAACAAGATTGGGACATGTCCTTGTATTCACCACGCTCCTTACATAACTCTTGACTAGATTGGGACATGTCATTGTACTCACCAAGCTCCATACAGAAATCTTGACTAGATTGGGACATTTTCTTGTATTCACCAAGCTCCCTACAGAAATCTTAACTAGATTGGGACATGTCCTTGTGTTCACCACGCTCCTTACATAACTCTTGACTAGATTGGGACATGTCCTTGTATTTACCAAGCACCATACAGAAATGTTAACTAGATTGGGACATGTCCTTGTATTCACCAAGCTCCATACAAAAATCGTAACTAGATTGGGACATGCCCTTGTATTTACCACGCTCCTTAAAGAACTCTTGATTAGATTGGGACCTGTCCTTGTATTCACCAAGCTCATAACAGAAATATTAACAAGATTGGAGCATGTCCTTGTATTCACCAAGCTCATTACAGAACTCTTGACTAGATTGGGACATGTCCTTGTATTCACGACGCTCCTTACAGAACTCTTGACTAGATTGAAACATGTCCTTGAATTCACCAAGCTCCTTACAGGAATCTTAACTAGATTGGGACATGTCCTTGTTTTCACCACGCTCCTTACAGAACTCTTGACTAGATTGGTACATGTCCTTGTTTTCACCACGCTCCTAACAGAAATCTTTACAAGATTGGGCCATGTACTGGCATTCACCAAGCTCTTTACAGAACTTCTGACTAGATTGGGATATGTCCTTGTATTCACCAAGCTCCTTACATAAATTTTAACAAGATTGGGACATGTCCTTGTATTCACCAAGCTCTTTACAGAACACTTGACTAGATTGGGAGATGTCCTAAAGTTAACCAAGCTCCTTACAGAAATCTTAACTAGATTGGGACATGTCCTTGTTTTCACCACGGTACTTACATAACTCTTCACTAGATTGGACCATGTCCGTNTATCGCTACGAGTAAAACATTTCCACCAGCCTAGCCATCGCGATGGATGTTTGTAGTAAACACATTTGTTTGTAAACTTGTAATGATGGCCTTAAGACCCTCGCGAAGACCAGTCAACACAAGGCCAGTGTTATATCAGACGCTGACGGGAATCATCTTACCGAGAGTGCCCCAGTCCTGAACAGGTGGACTGAATACTGCAGTGACAACTAACCGCTTCAACCAGAATCCAGTCTCCTTCAGAACAATCCCAGACCAGAAACGGACGACGAAAGTCCGTCTATACTTAATGCAGTGGTGGAAGAGGCTGTGCGTAGTCTTACGGCAGGAATAATGAGGTACGAATAAGAATTGCCATGTTGACCGCAGCGATTGCCAAACTGAGCAGGTTATGGACAAGTAGTTCCATCAGCTTCCCCACCAAGTAAAGAATCTACAAGTCCCACGTAGTATCCATCCTACTCTACCTGTGCGAGACCTGGACGCTTCACGCGGACACAGAGCTCAGGATACAGGAATTTGAACATAATTGTCTCCGAAAACTGCTCCGCATCTCCTACACGGAGTACAAGACCAACGAGTACGTCCGGAACATGACTGCAACACGTGTTGGTCCACAACCGTCCCTACTGGCGACCGTCAAACGACGAAAGCTGGTTTGCTTTGATCACGTAACCAAGCATGACTCTCTGTCCAAGACTGTTCTCCATGGCACGCTAGAGGGAGGTAGACGTCGAGACCGTCAGAGAAAAAACTGGATGGACAATGTAAAAGAGTGGACATCCCTTCCCATGGATGAATTACTCAAAGCAGCACACAACAAAACTGACTGGAGGAGGACTTATGTATCGTTGCCCCTCATTTCCCCCTCCCTCCCCCAACGGCCAAACCGGTCAACGGATTGATGATGATGATGAATAATGAAGGAGTATCAGTAAATGAATAACACTCTTCGACCATCAATTTACCTGTTTGACAGTCGGTTTGTGATCAATATTACGTGGTATATATATATATATATATATATATATATATATATATATATATATATATATATATATATATATATATATATATATATATATATATATATATATATATATATATATATATATATATATATATATATANTATTTAATTTGCAGAAACAGATTGCTCGTGTCCACTTTGCGTGCGGCGATGCTAATTCACAAAGTGTTTAATTTCTACATTTACATTCTAGTCTTCGCTTGATATCCATGTTTTTGTGTTCATGCCAATATATAAAAGTAATACACATCGCAGTGCAGTATACTTCGATGTTAATCGCTCCAGGCAAATCGTTGTTATTGTTGGCCCATGTAACACAATTACTTAGTTGACCAATTATTGACTCGTTTGCATGACGTATAAGCCATGTTATACACATCAAAGTGTAATTTATACGTGTCTGGATCGGCAATAATAAAACCACCATATTGATGAGTAACTACTTACTAAACAACCGTATTTGACTTAATTGATGCTCATGACCATTTTAAGAAGAAAGTCGTGAAATGGTCTTATTCGTATTTGTTATATTGACACTACGATTATGTAACACATATGAATAGTATTTGCTATGAAAACAATCGTGAAATAAAATACAACATTACCACTATATCAACAAATACCCTCTATGCTTCTACGGTAATCCAATTGCCGTGTGTATCAACCCAACTCCACGCATAAGAGTATAATAGACTTGACGCAAATATCAGATGTAATCCTTTCACAATATTAAGTCCTATTGTATTTTTGGTAAGATATATATAGGAGATAATGAAAAATTGGTCTTTCTTTTCCTTAATGGAATAGTATCTTTATCAAGGCTGGTGCGACACAAGATTAATAATGTTTAACTTAAGCAAGTTGTGCAACTGAAATAAGCTTTGCACAAATGCATTTAAGGATTTAAATGTATGACATTTACATAGTAGTACGGATAATTGTACCTTTAGAATTGCATGTAACAACAATTAATTTTACTTATTCATTCATTATTAGATGTATGAAAATGAACAGGTTCGTCCAGTTCGGTTAGTTATGTAGTACATTATGATGTGGCATGTGAATTTACTTTATTTATGTCGTGTCCTCGACTAAGTTACTCTTTCTCACGATACGTCGTGTGAACGAGGTCGAGTTAAGTAAATCGAAGTAGCGAAATAACAATTAGTAAGAGCGCGATATGTAAGTCCTGGTAACGCAACGTCAGTAGCCAATCGGAGTAAATGTTTTCTTTTTTTTCAAAACAGCTTGTACAAGGGTGGCTTACATAATTCCATATGAAATCAATTCAACATATTCGCGTTCTTAAATACTTTTCAAACTTGGTGTATTCTAATAGGTTGAGTATATATCTTAATAAGTCATGCCACAACTTTCTTAGTCTATCACAAACGCATGCATACATCACGGCTGTACAATCGTTGATTGGATGATTACGTTTTTCAAGCCTTCGCAAAAAAAAACAATTCGACTACCGGGGTGTTCTCGATTTTTTTAAACAACCGAAAATCAGTTGCATGACACCATGTGCAGAATGGAAATATTACATGAGAGCATATATGTTGATATTAAATCGTTTGTTTGATTTTCTGTGCTGTGTTAGAAGACGTTCACTAAATAAATAAATACCAAGAACACTCAGTTTTATGTTTATCATTAAATGAGCTATGTGTTACCTAAACTGTTACCATGTTAAGTAATTCGTGTTTTGCCCTTCGTGTAATTGTTTTGTCCTAATGGTGGTCTGTTAAATGAATTGTGTTGTGAACATACCGCAACAGTACACGATACTGTCGCACATGTGCGTAATTGGGTTTTTGTTGATTTATAACAGAGGGTATACATCATACATTTCATCGATATTGGCACAACATTTGAATCATGTTGATGTTACAGAAACAAAATCCTGGTCGTATATAATAAATATATATTATAAACGCTGTCTTACGTGTAAAATATCAGGAAAACCTTGTATTATTTGGAAGGTTAAACAAACACTCGAAATATGCGTTATATGTATCTTATACATACTATTAGTATTTAAAGTATGTTACAGATGATAGAAAACACATATGTGGCACGCCTAAGACATATACCTAAACAGCATGAATGTCATGCGTCCCTGTTCGTGCAACAAAAAAGTTTGAACGTTTAGAGTAAACAGTTCCGAAATTTGTTTATTGGAAACAAAATTGTTCGTAATTGTTTTCCTTTTCAGCCTCCGGGATTGAATAACAAATCACACACGGTTTTGTCCCATCTTACTCTGCATGTAGCAGCAGAATGTTTAACTTTCTACTTGTTTAGAATCGTTACTGCACAAACACCTTAGTAGCTGCACTCTGAAAATGAATAATCTGAGTTAATGTGGAGGAAGACATGAAAGCGATGTTTCTGTGATCTAGACACACCGTAACATATTGTCAGTACGTTATGAAGCACAACTACAGAAGTCAACTGACACATTCACAATAAGAAGTTCATAAAACAGTTTTACTACCCCAAACTCATCATATACTATACTCATAAATTGCCTTCGTGAAGCAACTTCATTGATTCACACTTTATATAATATTTAGTAACACGAAATGTTAGATTCATTTTCAAACATCTATACATAATAGAAAATAAGTACCACCTTATCAAACGTCTATTATGTATATATTAATAATACCACTTACAGTTTATTTGTCTGAAATTGTATGCTTTGTTTTTAAATTTATATGTTTTTAGTGAACTTTCCTGTATATTTACGTGTAGATAAACGAATATGTAATGAAGTATCTCACATTAAAAAAATCTCTTCCTTAACTAAATTGACGAGTACCAAAACTTACGATGCTGTAAAATATATATATAAACGCCTACTTACCGTGTCGATAAACTGAAAAAAAGCATTACAAAAACAAGAACAGCACATGAAAATTGAACTCCATCAAGTTAATTATCCCCATGTCAAATTAACTTTCCTATCCCACTTCATACCATCTTTATGTCATTCTTAATTATAACATGCCGCATTTAAAACAATTTTTGTTGGTAGTTGCAACCAAAAATTAATTCTGTCCAATGTCAGCGTTCATTTTCTCAGTATATTTATTATAATCTTCGGAACATATTGCCGTTCATAATATCGTCGAAATCAATATTCGCATCATTCCAACGAATCTCCTCAAGTTCAGGACGTTTCATTGCCAAGATAACAACCGAGGCAAGTTATTTTAGATGGCCGAAACAGCCATACAAGAAGATGAAGCGGCGGAAAATTGTGGGTGACTTTTATTTGTAAATATTATCATTTTACGAACTTTTAGAATTTGGAAAAGCTTTTATGATTGTCGCCGGCGCAGACAAAAAATAAAGGATTTCAAGTATCTACCGAAATAAAACTGTTTAGATGAAACACGCATTTACTAAACTTACTCTGTTAAACAAGCGCCGCGTATGTATTATATTACGAACACAATACACACAGATACGTATTTATGTTTAAGATGCGTATTCAATTACCTACTTACTTAGCGAAGTATTTGAGAATCATCGATGGCAACAGTGATAATTCGCCAAGTTATGAGTAAAACTAATTAAAGGTATTTCATGTTCTCAATAAAAACGAGTTGAATTTGGTAATTTGGCAATTAGTGATACACTAAAGACGTAGAATTACGAGTTTTGAAAAACAACCACTATATAAACTTGACCATATCATAATGGAATATAAAAAAAATACTCATTGTACAAGAGATGCGTACACTGCCATCATGTTTCACTCAAATCTATTTTAAATTTAATGATACATGGTCGAACTGTACTACACCACATCTAACATATCTGTGTTTCTTCATTCACACTGATTTCTTTACGCCCTCCATTCAATTATTTAGAATGCAAGCGATACATTATGTTGACTGCTAATAATTGCAATGGTTGATACACAATAATATTCACTTAAACAGACATTATCTAGGGTTTAGTTATAATGTGTGTTACGAAACACGTCATAAAATTTCGTTAATTCGTAAATCTGTAACTAATAAAACACTCATATATATATTGTAAAGGAATCTTAAAACTGTATTGTACTTAGTTTATAAACAAATTAAGTCTTCATGATTAATAACAAGTTGATTCTAAATAACAATGATACGGATTACATTAAATACAGGTTAGTTTGCACTGAAATACATGTAGACAATGGATGTGAAGTGTATCTATTGCTATATTGAGATATAAAAACGTAAATTTTCATGTCTATTACGTTCTGTCTTTCTGCGTTTTAATTCATGTTCTGTCTGTAAGAGAGCACACTTGTTATCACTATAATCACGGATTCAACTATGCTATCAGCGACGAAATGAGCAGGCCGTAGCAACGAATACACTTGGAGACTTTTCTAACGCTACACTTTTTAAACTTGATTATCTCAGTTATGAGTGAAGGTTTTGATTTAACATTGAACGTGTGGTCATTTGACTTCGTTTTGTTCAAGCTAACAATAAAATAATTAATCCGTTTTCAAAGTAAGTACGGTGCAACAACATATGTGTTCATACAATTAATATTCGGTTTGAAACATATATATATTTAGGATACGTATTACACGAATAAGTACTGCATATGAAAAATATACGTGAATCATAAATGGTTAGCAATTATTTTGTGTACAGTCAGTTTTCATGGTGAAGACAGAGGTATTTACTATAGAAATTTTGGATTCAGTCAGGCGTGTCACTTACTAATAAAAGATTTCATGATAGTTTTGATGATATTCTGTTTATGTTACAATACATGCTTTCTATCATTTTTGTTTATCAAAATGCCTACTTCGTGTTGTACATTTTTGCTTATTGGTACTAACTATGCTAACAAAATGTTGAGTCATTAAATTTCCACTAGCCTAATACTAGCATCAAACGAGTTACGAACACAATATAGTTTAACGATATGTCATATATTGTAAAGGCATACATGTGCTTTTAATCATAATTAACAATCATTACAAAGCCATTCGTCCTTTTTACCCATTTTAGCCCAAGCGAAACTTTTTCAAGTAACCCCAACACCTACACCTTTGTGAAAAAACATTTGTATTACACCCTACATGAATACCAGTCAATAACATCGTGATTATCACATGCACAATTCCACATACATTGTATAACAATTCGTACTCAGCCAATTGATTTAGAAATAACTAAAATAATGAGACGTGAATACTAGGCAGTACTATCATTTAAATGCAAAATCACAGCGTTTTTTTTTGTTTAATCTATTGCGTGTTTCCTCAAAAATAAATATGCAATTTAAGTTATAGACCTATTAATCGTATATGTTTTTTAATCCACTTACATCAATATGTCATAAACGTATGATATAGAACACTGTAACAACTGTTTAATTGAGCTTGCGTGGTTATATGAGCAATTGACTTGCAATTCATATAAATCGTTTAATTGAAATACTTAAAACATTATGTGTAACAGAAAAAAAATATATATATAATGTATAGAATACGCACATATGTTGTTTTGCAAATAAAATACATTAAGACGTTTCTCTAACAAAGAGGCTACAAACATTCTCAAAACATTAAATTGGTCATAAACAGGAAAAACGTGTAATTACTTTGAATGCTACTTCCCTTAAGTGTTTAACAAATTGTGAATTATTATTTTGTAAATATGCATGTCATGGTTGCACTGAAAACCCTTTTGAGATTTTGCCGTATACAAAGTACACTATTAAGTACATACTCCGCGGAAAAGCATTCAACACATTGAGCTATATTGCACAACACGTGAAATAATAACAGTTTGAGGGACCGCAAACACATAGCTTTAAACTGTTCCTAAATACCGTTTTTAAACTTGAATACAATTGTTATTTAAAGTCTATAATTATTATATATTATATTTAATACGTTAGGTTAGTATAAACAATATAACGTAGGCGTTGTTAAGCATTTAATACACAAAACATTTTATTAGCTTTAAAATATGATGCAACAAATATCGTCTTGTTTACATTATACGTAGTGGTTACAGTGCGTGGATACGCGCATTTTTGTTTACATTTTGTAGTTAATGCAAAGTTGTGCGTGTGGATGGTGTTTCCGCTGACTACTAATAATTTGGAAAATAAGTGGACAGCAACGGTAATAAAATATAACATCAATAACGTCCAGAACGATTGGCTATCATTGGAAAACAGGTTTAAGCACAAATAGTATTCCAATTTTGGAAATCGTACGATTAGCAAGATCTTGATCTGTGATTAAACGTATCAATGTCAAGGAGGATTCATATAAATTGCATCTTTTTGCAGTACATTAGCAACCATGACATATTTATGACACAACGCTAGTTAACATGACACTTTGGTTAAAGAAAGACATAACCGTAAAAAACAAAATAATAAACAGCAGTATGTTCACAACAACGCCCACATTCGTTAATATGACTCAGAAGTAATTTATAATTCATGTTATCGTTCCACGTTACACAATGATGTACCCTCTCGCTGATACCACATTCTTTTTTTCAATTAGTACTTGTTCCTTTTGCATGTGTAATATGCATATCACTTTGTACCATACACGTCAAAGTTATTTCCATCGTTGGATGGTAACACTATTAATATCCAATACACACATTTGAATTTAGTTTAGCTTCTTAAAGTCAATTATTTTAAATTATGTATACGTTATTCGCAAACTAGATCGACGTAGTTTTAGAAATGCCACAAAATTTGTGTTTCTCGACCTGTATAAGGCGCAGGCGAACATAACAGGTGTTTATTAGTACACGTACTGCAACGCATACAATACATTAATCATGTAAATATTTTCTTACAATCTACAAACTAATTACAATTTAATTACAAGGCTAGCTAGTCACTACGAATGTTAATATAATAAAAATAGAATAAAATGCAATTATAAGACACTCACCTTTTACAGCAATTATGGGGGTAAGAAAAACTAAAATTAAAATCCAATGATAATTGTAATTAATCCACAACTTGTTTTGCATTTTAAATTCTCTTTTCAAACTTTGATATCATAACAGTTTACACCATCAAGTATTTCGAAATGAATTTCGATATACACGTGTTTGCACAAATGTATTAAGTTGACGTCAACACTCAATAAGTCAACTAATGTAAGTATGTGGTAAAATTGTTATCACATCTAAACATTCCATCTATTAGTTGTGCGTTGCATCTAACACAATTGCCATAATAAAAGCAAAACAACGCGTGCGTAGAACGTTTTGTTCCATATCAAAACAACTGCTATTACTCGGAATGCATGTAGCCACGCGATACAAACACGCAACACACGACCTTCATGTATTCAACGACTTATGTCGATCACAGTGTGTTCTCACCATTCCTCAACAGTACTAATGATAACGAACAGGTTCTTAATGGATTTCCAAGCTCACCCACTAGGCTAGCGCCGCAAGCACAAACAACAACAACATACGATGAGAACAATGTAGTGTTATCAATAATGTCCTTGCATTTCTGTTTGTCTGCTATAAACGCTGTGTGTTCGATAGACGGCAAGAACTATTGCAGCGTTCTTTGCGTAAACTGAACTGCATTGAACGGTCTATTCAAATCATAACAATTCGAACGCACGGTTACCCGTAGCTTATGAAATTCCCAGTCGTTGTTTTTTAAGTTTACAATCATCCCGCATTATTTATGCGATTCGACCTTTGAAATGTACATTAATGAAGAAACGCCAAATTTTAGATGAGAATACGAAACCCGCATTCAAGTATGCTGACAACAAAACTGCACTACACAAAATATGCGAATACGTAAACAAATGGATACACACATAGTCTAGAGTAGCGCATCAGAGTAGTCATGTTCTATTGGTATTATCAAAGTCGAATAGGAATGATGCACTTCTGTATACCCAACATATGGTTCTATCAATATTGGATGTACTAAAACAATATTATGATATTAAAGTATTGAAATATTAAGATGTTCCAGTTATAAATTGTAAACCGTTCAAACTAAAGAACTAGTATAATTACTTTAGAACTAATGCGTGGGTGAGGACATCATTACTAATGTGTATAAAATATATCATCTAATTCATGGCGTTATCGGCGTGATATAATTATGAACTGGTTAAATATATGGTATTCAATCGTATTATTTGTGAAAAGTCATGCGGATATACTGCATAACGCGTATCTTTACAATCATGATACTACTCACCGATGTGATAATTTAACAGGCTGAAGGTGCATTTACAATCTCAAAGTTTTGCAATACAGTACGTTTGGCTTTCATGTATGGCATTACGCGAATATACAACCAGAAATATGACAAGTATATTATATATATATATTTGATAATATACACGGTTGGTTAATAATCAATGGCATGTTGTTGATTTTGAAAAGTGGCGTTAAAAAAAAATGATTTCCACTGTGTATAGACTTAAATCAAATGTAGCATATCTTAATAATACATTTGAGAATTTAGCAATAAAATGTGTAAGACTTATTTCACTTAGTTCAAATACTTTTGATATAAAGTGCTTGCATAGAAACATTGAAGGATTCTTTTGCCCCAGTATCTTGAGTGCTGAAACGGAACTAAGTTCATTTTTTAAAGTAGATTTTCCAGATACTTGAATATTTGATTTATTTCCTTGTTTCTTTTTTCAGGTACATATGGATTACAATCTTCTATATATTTTATCTGAAACCTTCAGTCGTACACTCTTGTTTGGTTTTTAAGTATACAATGACCAATTGATATTTTGCATAGACCTTTAAATCGTTTAAGTATATTCATATTATATGATCGCTTAATTCGCGTAAAGTCTTGAAGGCTATTTAAATGGGGGTAAGTGATTCAGTTCGTATCTCTTTCAACGCTTTTACCTTGAAAATGTGCTATTTATTAATCATGATATAACTGTAATTACAGCAATTACCACTCGTTATCAATATCAAATCGTTTCGAACTAAACTAATTAGTGAAGGATACACTTCCAATTCGTTTTAATGGAATATCCAAAATAAATAAATGCCAATTCAAAAGTTTTGTATATAAAAACCAATCGAGCAATATTCATGTGCTTATTCATGTCATAATATCATCAATTGTCCACACAGCTCACTGTATTACTATTATACAATAACTGCTTTCATTAACCACAACAAAAAGTGAACAACCTAGATAATATCTATCTGACAATTATCTCCCAATGCTATGTTTACTGACAGGACGATTAGCAACACAAAACTTAGCCAGAGCATATCGTTGTCTTCCACTTGATTTGATTAACCTTGACATGTAATGTACTCTGATTGCTATAGTTCTGGACATTATATCATATTACACAAATGATTCTGATTCTGATTTATATGAATGGGAAGGTTCTGCGCGCACCTATCTGCACTTGACTGCGGGCCGTTAAACACATTGATGATGCATGGGATGCGTTTGGTGTTAAATTAAAAAAGCATGCGTATTACAGTCGTTGTATGATATAGCACATGGCTATTAACCACATAAACATTATCACAATGACATAATGTTAATGAGTTCGTAACTGATTTAAATTTTACCCGAAGATGCAATATAAATCAAACATAATGTGTGTTACAACGAAATCTGAATTGAGCAGTCTGGTTGTGATTTGTTACTACGCTTCTAAACATTCGCCACAAAGACACCAGAAAGAAATGCATATCAAATATAATTTCCGTTTTAAACGCAGACGTTTTATTTTCCTTTTGAAGTTTTCTGATCGAAGTCTTACGTGTGGTTTTTAGTAACACAAAACAAACTATAGCTTGGACTTGTTTTATTTGAAATGCTGTGTCAAGCCATCGACTTTAATCATTTAATTAATTCAGTATTGTTATCACTACGCAATTGGTGGTATTTAAAATGACTCATATAGATTTTAAAAAAATGCCAATATGAAGATACAGTTTTTTACTACATTGTACAACATATTGTACATGACATGCAAACACAACAGATATTTGTTTTATGTAGTTTGGTTACATCTATTACGTTACATTAAGGTAAAATGGCGTCGGAAAGAAGGTATAAAGTCCACGCAACATGATGACAATTTAAGCCAGCTCATAGTTGTTCATGAAAATAATAGTTTTTTAATGATTTTTTTTTATGATAACTTATTAAACTGCAACAATGGTTATCACAAAATTACTGACAATGTTTCTCTGTTTATTCTTTATTTTATTACATTAAATGCGGCTATGTTTAAGTAAGCTGTCCTTTGACAAGCTCACAAACGGAAACATAAAAAGGGTCAGATATTGTAAAATGGTATAATTAAAAACAATATTTATAAAAGTATTGAAAAGCGTAATAAAAAAATCATTTAAGGAACGTCTATTACATTAATTATTAATTAAATTTGAAGTTATGGCCAAATGTTGTATACAATGAAACCATTTTGTCAGGATGTCATGCATTGTCTGTCGTTTAAAACTTGTTTTTGTTCGTTTGCTCTAGCTAGACATTCAACCCGCGTAATTTAACCTTGACTCTGAAATATCCACATGTTAAAATCACAAAGTGTCCGAGCGACGGATACCTCTTTATATCAAATAATTCATTTAAATGATTTGTTTGCAATACTCACATTCGATTAGTTCAATATAAAACATTTGAATCACACGCATACTTTATTTATAAACATATAATATTCAGACAAAACCTTATCATGTTACTTTATGTCTCAGTAAGAGTGCTTAAACAGGGAATGCACAGGGACACACTTTACACACCTGTTATGCAAAAATAGGATTTAAAGTCATTGTGTAAAGGCAATAGGTCGTGATTCTGCGTGCACAGAGAACTGAGTGTACTTTACAAGTAGCACAGGTGGATCACAGGTGTTGATGAAATTTGACTTAATGTACGTTATAAGTAGCACAGTTGGATCATAGTATTGATGTAATGTGACATGGTAGAAGGGAAAAACACGTCTGTATTTAATCACAGCCAATCAATACCGCATTCATTTATATCTAAGCAATGCAAACTGGATAGAGCAGTAAGCATGTATGTCTTTCACAATTAATTAACATATGTCATATACTCTGTCTCGATTAATATACTATAACCACCCTTAAGACCGCTAGTTACATAACGAAATCGTCGTTGGCATGACTAACATGAATATACGAACATATATTTGCGTCCTATTACAAGCATTAAGCAAATACCAAAAATAAGTAGTAGAATGATCTGTATGTAAATTCGTATCCGTCTCGGATGTACTGTATGCCTCTAGAAAGTAACATTTAAATGGATTTCCGTCTATTCCGGAATACTGTTGTATAACTGCAATCTCGGAACAAATATTCTTCCATAATAGAAGAATCTGTGCCATAATTCATACTGTTATCAAGGCAAATTTTGACAGACATACTGTATATACTGTTCCGCGGTGTGCATTAACAGACATTGTATTATTTTTTTGCGTTAACTCCTTATAATGAAATTGGGAACGTTATATAAATCAAACCACAGACAAACGTAATTTATATGTTCTTTGCCTTGACACATGTTTTATCCTGTCTTACATATGTGGCATATTCATAGCATAACTAATCATTGTAAGTTTTTGTAATATGTAAAAGTACAAACAATACATATATGTCCAACGCTACCACCATTATCGGCAGTGCGCATGATAATAGCGGTGCTATATATGCATTTCATTTAACACTGTTATTACTACTACCAGGCAATGTGGTATTGAACTATCATACTGCTCGAATCACGCCACACATATTCGTTTTTTTTTCCAGTACATCAATATAAAGTAAGATTGTAAACTGGAAGTTATTTTCGTCGAGAAAATATGTTTTCAATTGTCTTTTTGATAATATATATATGTATATACTCAGTTAATTACACAGGGCATTATTCAATACTGTGGTATTATGACGGGTTATATCGAACGAGTCGAGTGTGTGTGGTTGCATGCGATGTCACACAATCAACGAGTTCGATATAGTCCAACGGTCTTCAACAGTATTGCAATACACTATTCCATTTATTGTATACCTGTTCAAGATAGCAACGCAGTCATTACAAATACTTTTAAAACGACGATTTTATTTGAACGCAGTTATACTAACACAAAAAAAAAATCACATGATTTAAACAACGTGCATGAATTCTAAGCGACACGTAATCCGCTTTCCCAGCCGTTGAATACAGAAACGTATTGTTTACACTACGAACTACGGAATTTATACCCAGTAGTTTCGTATGGTAAAATGGGAATATTATTTTAGTTATAATATTTATAGGAATATGATACATTATCTTACAGAAAAAATATGACTGGCTAAGTGTTCATTACGCGTAGATGTGTCATAAGTATGCTCATTATACTTAACCAATTTTCGTGCTGGTCGAAAGTTAATAAATAATACCATAGCCGTAATTGACAGTCCGCGGAATCTAATTACTAATTGTTATATACTGAGTTTTGATTGACAGTGTATCTGGACTAGGTATGTACATACTGCGTGTTCACGTTATTCTAACTCAATACAAGTGTTTAGCCTTTGTAAATTTTAATAAAGTTTAAAAAATGTGTAATAGTAATATGCCCTATAAGATAAAACACAATTACACGTATGTGACTTGTTTGCATTTTTTGGAAAACATGCCGAATCATTCGGATAGTATTGTTTCAAAATTGTTTAAGATCGATACAAGTGACCAACAAACATACTTAATTTTCAACATGTGTTTACACGTTAATTGCTCATTAAATGATTATAACCGTCTTTACACTGCGTCTAAAAGCGTAAACGGTAACCGTTCAAACAAAGGGATGTGTTTTTAATTGTTTTCCGGACTTTATGCATCACTGCACAATTAATCAGCATTGTTTGAGCATAACCAAAAGTTGTTGCAACACAACGCATACAACGGAAATGTCCTACTGCAAAACGGAACGTCTATTTCGACGAAATCGGATGCTGCAAGTTGGCACCTAAAACGAGTTGCCATCCACAGAGAGCATCATAGCATGCATATAAGTCAAATGTAAATTGTATCTCGTTCTTTAAAGCGTTCGTTTTGGTCACTTATACACACGAATAATATAATTATACGTTTCAGTCTTTACATGAAAAACTCGTGGACATGGATATCAGTGTAACACATTTTGAAAAGTCAGTCGCGCTATTTTCTTAATAACACATCATGGCGTTGTCAAACAACTTGCATGTTCGTATGCGCCATTATTTTGCAATTAACAACATGGATTCGTTTGACGATACATTTTTTTGTTTATACACATTTATTTTATTACATGATTAAGCGTATGAACACTTTAGATGATAAAGTTTACATAATTATTATACACGTGTTTCATTTGCTAATTGTGTTAGGGTTGTATTTTTGTGTTCTTTACTGACGTCAGCAGTTCTCCCACTATCGACATTCTAAAGGTGAAAACGAACTTCGCTAGTGGGCGACAAGACGCAGCTAATTGTGATTATTTGATTGCGAAAAAGCATTACTGTAATTGAATGGCAATTAAGTGCGTACAACTGTATCACTAAGCCGTCGAAAATAATGACCTCGTAACATTTCAGCATAAAAAGTTCAGATATTTTCCAATCTATGACTGTCACTTTTTCTGAGATATGTGTAAGTAACGTTAAGCCATCCAGTTAATGCATATAGAACACGTTGCAAACTAGAACGCAAATGCCTAAATCACAGTTACCAGATGAATAATTGTAACATTCATATCATTACCCCGATTACTGTCATTCGATGTAATCCCATAGTGTACAACCCGGGACCTAGTTATGCAATTCTAGTACTTATATTAAACTTTATACATTGTACTTAAGATATTAAATAAGCTATAACACGATGAATATACTATAACTGTTGCTATACACTATTGATATATATTATGCGACACTGGGCAATAATTTGATTTTGTTTATCAATATTTAAAATCATATGTAATCGTGAGTATCTACAACGTTTGCTATTTAAACCGTTGTCAATAGATGTAAAAAGAACCTGCATATAACGTTTATAAACATATCAGATAATCTTTTACGCATTCCTAATGGCTTTCTCTTTGAACTCCTACCACTGCTCAACAAATTTAAATTGTTTTTGTTCCAATTAAATGTGCATTAAGCAGTTAAGTGCTGTTGACATCTTTGCGAACGCCACAAAGCATTCTCTTTGGATGAATCGAACCGAAGCAAAACGCTTGAAATATACGGGTCGGTCTCTTGGAAAACGGGTTTAATGCATATGCGTCCGCAAAGGCTAATCTTGAACAACACTTTCTTTTCGCCTAGACTGGCTTTTCGTTTAGAAGTGACTTCTTTTAACGAAATAGGTCGTCCCTTATTAGCCTCTGCGGTTTTCACGGGCGTATGTGGGACAATACTTTACGCGTATGTAGTAAGCCCGGTTTTCCAAGAGAGAGGATCAGACTTTATACATCAAATATCGAAACCGATTTTAGTTTTAGCTGTACAGAAACACATATACGTGACTAATAATAATTCAGTATCGGATGTTTACATTGTTGTGAAAAGTAATATATACTAAAGTATTATAATGATAAATCCGTATGCAAATGCTTGGTATTTTCACTCTCTCGGTCATAACAATGGTTTTAAAATCATGCACAGCAGCAAGAACACAACATACAACTTGTATCTTTCAAAAACGTATGAACGTGAGATTGGATTGTCATGACTCTTTATGCATGAATGTAATGCAACTATATAAAGTGATTTTATCAAATGCATTATCTCGTTTTTCATATAATACACATAATAAACATACAAATTGTAACATTATTCATTAAAATGCGTTACACAGAATGTAATGTTCAGCAGTTTCGTTATCTACGTTTTTGTCGTGATTTTTAATAATTTAAATCAAAGTATAGAGCTTTTATGCGTTTTTTGTGATTTTTATGTTGTTTTTTTTCATTCATAATGTGGTAAGCAATTGATTATCTTAATTATTATCGGCTGGAATTCACGACACATTTTTCGAGCACGTAATGTCAAAGGTTTTGGTTTAGTTCAATATTGAGAAGGCATGGATTTGGTAGTTACAATATATATTGTCAGAATGGCAGACATTTTCAAAAATAATTTGAATATTTAATGTTGTATATACATATAGGTGATCACATTTTATCAAATCCGTAAGAGCTGTGTAACTGCAACATGATACGATCATTGCGTTACAGACAACTGGTTCGTTATAACGCACATCAATATATTGACATATTTAACAATCCATGTACACAATTTGTACCACTTTATTACAATTATATTCTAAAATACCGTATCTATGAGTTAAAGAGTCAGGCGTCAGTTTATGTTTTACATATACTTTTTATATCAATGTTTTCATGTTGAATCAGTGTAAAATGTCCGTCTTTATAAATCTCGGAAAGCTTATGTTTTAAATTATATATTTCTTTATTATTCTTAGATGTTAACAAGAACACTTTTTCTAATATTAAAATGACATAGTGGGTCCAAATTTGAAATGAAAGAATGAGGGAGGTAAAATATAATGATTTATTTGTCATTATTTATTACCAAAATGCAACCTCATTAATTAATAGCTTATTGCATTGTTGTGAATCATCATGGCTTTAAACTAGTCACATTATTTTACAAAAAGACTCTACAAAATACTGACATGTTATGTGACTCAATATTCTCACCAAGGAACATTTTTTTTGTTATTGATATAATATCCCAAACTTTTTTGATCAAGTATTTTTCAAAACCTTAAGGACCCTAAATCGCTTTGGCAATGCTATAGTAGTAATACAAGAGCATGATTATATTTGCACAGAAAAGATATTACCAGTGAGTCGTTAATACCACGACCAGATAGATAATTCCGTATGCAAATTGGTATCCGTCTGTTATGTATCAGGGGCCTCTAGCCGCCCTTAATTTAAGTGCATTTCCGTCTATACTGGACGATACATGTGTTAATACTTCCATCTCCAGACGGACATATTATCTTCTTCTACCATAACAGAAGAACGGAACGTCTGTCATAATTCATAATTTTAGCAATGCCAATAGCGAGAGACAAATGGCAAATCTTCCAGCGTTTCGTTATATCAGACAGAGATTTTACGTAAGCATTAACTCTTACATATGAGATTTTGGAAAAAATAAACGAGAAATTATCTGGGTTTGTAAATATTGTAACATATTACACGACAACACACACCATAAATAAGCAAGATTATAGACCTTGCACTGATCATCAAAATGATCCCTGCTTGTAAATAATAAGTAAAAGATATGTTGAACTGAATGTTTTATTTTAATATCTTAAAGATTCCGGGAGTGTTGAATTCGAGGCGATGTATTTAAATAAAAAAGTAATTTTCTATCTTATTCAAGGACTCTCTATGTAAATTATACAACAATATGATTTTACCAAGCTTCATACGTTCGCTTTAAAAATAAAGTATTATATTTATGTACATCCGAGTGAATTAATTACCCTCATTCCATAGTGAAAATATTATTTGGTTTACTATCCGAAAAATCAACCCTCCTAGCCATAATAATGAGGACATACGTACACAAATAACACATGGAAATAACAATACAAATATTGTTTGCGTGAAACACATTCATACGGTAATCAGTGTTTTGTGATAATGCATTTGCAAAAGGAAACTAACACTATTATGCGAATTATTGTTTATACAGTTTGATATTTACTACAGAACGGTTCGTTATACAGTACAAAGGTTAGTTTTATAACGTGTAACATAGTTGATGTACCGCTATATTATCCTAGTTCCAAACAGCCAACAATCAATACAACACTAAGCATTTCTATGATCTTGAATAGACTGAGTGTGTCCAATGACAAACGAGAATTTAGCAAGAACACGAAGTAAACCGAACTATGCCAAGTGTTGCCGTAAAGACTAGAATACTCTCTACACTGAATTTAATTAGGAGAGAGCACAAAACGCAATTAAAATCATAAAAATAAATAAAATAATAATTGAAAAAACATATGTATTGAACAGATCAATACTTGGGGGCGCAAGTGCTATTATCAAGGACAGCCCCGGCTCCACAATTTATTAACCTCTTTATAATAAGATTGCCTAGGAGTACCACATACTGTGTTTATGTCTTATTTACTTCATTAATGTTTACACTAAATTAATATGCGGTTTTAGTACGATTGTATTTCAAATGTATGGCTTTTCAAAAGTGGTGCAAAATAAAGCATTGGAATTTAGAGGATTCAACACGGTTTAGTACGCTATAAATATATCTTCACTTAGGCCCTCGAACGATTAAAGCATCTTTATAAATGTGTTGGTGAGCTTCTGGCGCTATAAATCATTATTTCAAACCAATCCAAATAATATATCTTTGCTGTTTAGTGTAATATTGTTGAGATGAAACTGGGGTTAATATGAATGTTCGAAATTTCGTCTTAACTATCAACATGTTTTATGCTGACGGAATCAATTATTGTTTATTGTAAATTTTAGTTTAATACGTAATACCGTTTACTATAATTGACATTATGTTTCATGTTAAACACAGTTTCTCAAAATATATGTTATTAAGTGAGCGTTATCAAGTGCTTAAAAGAGTGTTGAATCGGGTTACGTATTGGTCGTAAGCATTCAGTATTCAATTCTCAGCCATGCTGCGACCAAGGTTCGCCTTTTCACAAGTCTAGTCACAATAAACTGTGCAACATCCATTGCTATGACATGTTATTATTGCAATTCCAGCAAATACAAACGATATCGCTTCAATCCATTAACGGTTATAACGTATTATGTATTTAAATCAGTGTACGATAAACCAGTAATATTCACGACCTTTATAACACAAGCTGCCAACTAATAAGAGACGTTTTGATTAATATTAGCCTTTTCCACGCACACATGCGATTGGCGTGTGGGTTTAGCTTAATGCAATACTTATCAGAGTATACACATTGTTAAAATATACTCAGAGATTCTAAGTGTGCAAACAGTTTTTAACAAACTTAGTTTACACATGAGGATGGTTTAGCTCTCAAATATACGCTTGTATTGTTTCCAATATTCTCTATTATGTCGTTTTTTTACATGTAACGATATTCGCCTAATTTCGCATCATTTCGAAAATAAATGACCTCTAAACGTTTTAAAACTAAGCGGTTTTATTCGCGATTGGAGTTGGCTTTAACAGCAAGCTATATACATCATTTTATTAACTGTTTTCTTTCTAGCTTTTATGATTATTTTTAAATATTTCAAATTTATTGTGTTGTTACCAAATATATGAGATGACATTTTATAATATCCGAAAACGTGAAACAAATCCTCTATTGCCCCTGTCAATATTTCCCCTGTCTTAAACAGTATGGAAAACATTTTTGAATTTCAAGGTTAAGGTGAGTAATTATTTCTTGATAAGCTTTTGTAACATGTAAACATATTGTTTTTTGCACTATAAGTATATCATGAACTATCCATTATTTTCACATATAAGTTAAAGGATAGTTAAATTTAGATTTTGTTTAAAATCTCATTAGTCCTCAAATGTGAAGCAATCTTCAATGATCGGTCGTCCAAGCGTCCGTATGATGGATATGCCATTAATGTTAACGTATATAGCCGATGGAATGCATCGTGTCTGTTTTTGTGTTGACTTTACTGATTTACACATTTCAATTTGTTCATACTTTTAGTTAATGTAAACTAAGTCACGTTCATATAACACAAAAAAAAATATTGGATCTCACAACACTGCTTAAAATAAAAACTGCATAAAACGACTATTAACATGTATGAAGAAAATTCTTCGAAAGGTATAACACACCCAAGATTAATATTTGACTAGCGAATTAATAAACTGGTGTTGAAGATCAAAGACATTGAAACAATAGCATACATTGACGATACAACTCGTTAAATCTCTACTGCTGGTTTTTACCATTAGGCTAGTACTTCAAATAAATATTTACAAACAATACGTGTGGAACACATTTACAAAAACCCATACAGGCCAGTCACCTTTTAACGCCAGGTTAATTCGTATTAGAAGAAATTAGCACAGAAGTTTCAGATCAATGAGGAATTCCTTCGATGCGACAAATGGTATTAGCGCATGCTTTACGAGCATATAATTAGAAAAACGGTACAGCGGCTAAGCCATGTAACAGCAACACTACTTTGAAGTATTTCATAATATTTAATACATGATCAAGTGCGTTCATTTGTCAATATTCTGTAAAGGTTTGTTGATAGGGCTCAAGACCATGCAGACATAATAAAACTCGTTGTATATGTAAACTGTCGATGCTTCGATTTAATTCAAAAAAACATTGACCATCGAATGTTAGATAGTTAGAAATTCGATCGGTGATATGTATAATAGTGTGTTAGATAGTTCATAGGATGTAATTTGATAACGCATTAATACAGCACAAGTTAGTGTATGAATGTATATATCTGCTTTGCTTAAATTTCAGTACATGGTTGCATATGCAATTCTTTGTGCAGTGATCATTAATAATTAAACATGTGATACAGATCAATTTGCGGCTTAGGAGAGGAACACAGCGTTTAGATCCTAGTCAATGTGAATTTTAGGGAAATTGCCAATGTTATCTTTAGCATAAATTCATAAAGTAAATGAGACAAATAGCATGCGCAGCTGCAAACTCATTTTCCATATCATGCCAATTGCATCTTTGCAGTAAATCTCATTCGATGTATTCCAGTTTAATCCAGAATGTGTATTGTATAAACAATTATATGTGACAGTGTTCAATTCATTGTGAGAGAAAAGAGTGATTGATCTGACATGATTTACATATGGTCTGCATTGAGATGCAGGATACTCAAGATACCATGCATTCAACTGTGATCTAACTGAGAATATAACTTAGTCTTCATTAACAATAATGAGCTAACATCATTTGTTTCTGGTTTTTGCACGAACTGGATGTTGATTATTTTAGTGCTTTGCTGCTGCTGTCGTGTTGATTTTAGAATGTATGGTCCTACTACAATAATTATTAGGCTTCCTGGTCACTAATACCAGTTATCTGAGTAATGGAAGATTGTTAAAATATCTAGCCTGTTAATGGCGTAAGTTAACAACATGATGTCGACAATATTTGCAGGAGAAACATACTTTACTAATTGCAATTGCTGGCATGCATAATTACTACGTGGTTTAAATAGAAAAGCGACAGCAGCAACACATTAAAGAAAAATAAAGGTGACAACGTCATATCTCTGAAAAGAAAGTCCAGCGAGAGATCGACGATGCAGAGACAAAATATGGCATACGTTCGGAAAAAGGAATCAGCAGAAACAAATAAAAATAGAGATAAACGAGGATACGCAGCCTTAATCTTAAAAATCTGATGGCGAAATCGTTCGAATGTTTTGTGTGCCGACATGATCACCATTGACAATGACTGAAGTGAAATTGTTTTGCTGCGGGAGAGATAAATACATTTTTGATGTGGGTGTGGTGAATCTACTTTTGGTGTGGATGTGAGGAATGTATTTCTGGAGTAGGTGTGATGATTTTTTTAGTATGGGTGGGATGAATGTAGTGCGCGGTTTTATGATATATGTTTAAGTGAACGCGGCATTTTGAAGGTAACTACGAGATGAGATATGGATGATTAAATGGAGGGAAGGAGGGAAGGACGAAAGGAAGGTAGGAAGGTAGGAAGGCAGGCAAAAATTAAGAAAGGAAGGAAGGAAGGAAGGAAGGAAGGAAGGAAGGAAGGAAGGAAGGAAGGAAGGAAGGAAGGAAGGAAGGAAGGAAGGAAGGAAGGAAGGAAGGAAGGAAGGAAGGAAGGAAGGAAGGAAGGAAGGAAGGAAGGAAGGAAGGAAGGAAGGAAGGAAGGAAGGAAGGAAGGAAGGAAGGAAGGAAGGAAGGAAGGAAGGAAGGAAGGAAGGAAGGAAGGAAGGAAGGAAGGAAGGAAGGAAGGAAGGAAGGAAGGAAGGAAGGAAGGAAGGAAGGAAGGAAGGAAGGAAGGAAGGAAGGAAGGAAGGAAGGAAGGAAGGAAGGAAGGAAGGAAGGAAGGAAGGAAGGAAGGAAGGAAGGAAGGAAGGAAGGAAGGAAGGAAGGAAGGAAGGAAGGAAGGAAGGAAGGAAGGAAGGAAGGAAGGAAGGAAGGAAGGAAGGAAGGAAGGAAGGAAGGAAGGAAGGAAGGAAGGAAGGAAGGAAGGAAGGAAGGAAGGAAGGAAGGAAGGAAGGAAGGAAGGAAGGAAGGAAGGAAGGAAGGAAGGAAGGAAGGAAGGAAGGAAGGAAGGAAGGAAGGAAGGAAGGAAGGAAGGAAGGAAGGAAGGAAGGAAGGAAGGAAGGAAGGAAGGAAGGAAGGAAGGAAGGAAGGAAGGAAGGAAGGAAGGAAGGAAGGAAGGAAGGAAGGAAGGAAGGAAGGAAGGAAGGAAGGAAGGAAGGAAGGAAGGAAGGAAGGAAGGAAGGAAGGAAGGAAGGAAGGAAGGAAGGAAGGAAGGAAGGAAGGAAGGAAGGAAGGAAGGAAGGAAGGAAGGAAGGAAGGAAGGAAGGAAGGAAGGAAGGAAGGAAGGAAGGAAGGAAGGAAGGAAGGAAGGAAGGAAGGAAGGAAGGAAGGAAGGAAGGAAGGAAGGAAGGAAGGAAGGAAGGAAGGAAGGAAGGAAGGAAGGAAGGAAGGAAGGAAGGAAGGAAGGAAGGAAGGAAGGAAGGAAGGAAGGAAGGAAGGAAGGAAGGAAGGAAGGAAGGAAGGAAGGAAGGAAGGAAGGAAGGAAGGAAGGAAGGAAGGAAGGAAGGAAGGAAGGAAGGAAGGAAGGAAGGAAGGAAGGAAGGAAGGAAGGAAGGAAGGAAGGAAGGAAGGAAGGAAGGAAGGAAGGAAGGAAGGAAGGAAGGAAGGAAGGAAGGAAGGAAGGAAGGAAGGAAGGAAGGAAGGAAGGAAGGAAGGAAGGAAGGAAGGAAGGAAGGAAGGAAGGAAGGAAGGAAGGAAGGAAGGAAGGAAGGAAGGAAGGAAGGAAGGAAGGAAGGAAGGAAGGAAGGAAGGAAGGAAGGAAGGAAGGAAGGAAGGAAGGAAGGAAGGAAGGAAGGAAGGAAGGAAGGAAGGAAGGAAGGAAGGAAGGAAGGAAGGAAGGAAGGAAGGAAGGAAGGAAGGAAGGAAGGAAGGAAGGAAGGAAGGAAGGAAGGAAGGAAGGAAGGAAGGAAGGAAGGAAGGAAGGAAGGAAGGAAGGAAGGAAGGAAGGAAGGAAGGAAGGAAGGAAGGAAGGAAGGAAGGAAGGAAGGAAGGAAGGAAGGAAGGAAGGAAGGAAGGAAGGAAGGAAGGAAGGAAGGAAGGAAGGAAGGAAGGAAGGAAGGAAGGAAGGAAGGAAGGAAGGAAGGAAGGAAGGAAGGAAGGAAGGAAGGAAGGAAGGAAGGAAGGAAGGAAGGAAGGAAGGAAGGAAGGAAGGAAGGAAGGAAGGAAGGAAGGAAGGAAGGAAGGAAGGAAGGAAGGAAGGAAGGAAGGAAGGAAGGAAGGAAGGAAGGAAGGAAGGAAGGAAGGAAGGAAGGAAGGAAGGAAGGAAGGAAGGAAGGAAGGAAGGAAGGAAGGAAGGAAGGAAGGAAGGAAGGAAGGAAGGAAGGAAGGAAGGAAGGAAGGAAGGAAGGAAGGAAGGAAGGAAGGAAGGAAGGAAGGAAGGAAGGAAGGAAGGAAGGAAGGAAGGAAGGAAGGAAGGAAGGAAGGAAGGAAGGAAGGAAGGAAGGAAGGAAGGAAGGAAGGAAGGAAGGAAGGAAGGAAGGAAGGAAGGAAGGAAGGAAGGAAGGAAGGAAGGAAGGAAGGAAGGAAGGAAGGAAGGAAGGAAGGAAGGAAGGAAGGAAGGAAGGAAGGAAGGAAGGAAGGAAGGAAGGAAGGAAGGAAGGAAGGAAGGAAGGAAGGAAGGAAGGAAGGAAGGAAGGAAGGAAGGAAGGAAGGAAGGAAGGAAGGAAGGAAGGAAGGAAGGAAGGAAGGAAGGAAGGAAGGAAGGAAGGAAGGAAGGAAGGAAGGAAGGAAGGAAGGAAGGAAGGAAGGAAGGAAGGAAGGAAGGAAGGAAGGAAGGAAGGAAGGAAGGAAGGAAGGAAGGAAGGAAGGAAGGAAGGAAGGAAGGAAGGAAGGAAGGAAGGAAGGAAGGAAGGAAGGAAGGAAGGAAGGAAGGAAGGAAGGAAGGAAGGAAGGAAGGAAGGAAGGAAGGAAGGAAGGAAGGAAGGAAGGAAGGAAGGAAGGAAGGAAGGAAGGAAGGAAGGAAGGAAGGAAGGAAGGAAGGAAGGAAGGAAGGAAGGAAGGAAGGAAGGAAGGAAGGAAGGAAGGAAGGAAGGAAGGAAGGAAGGAAGGAAGGAAGGAAGGAAGGAAGGAAGGAAGGAAGGAAGGAAGGAAGGAAGGAAGGAAGGAAGGAAGGAAGGAAGGAAGGAAGGAAGGAAGGAAGGAAGGAAGGAAGGAAGGAAGGAAGGAAGGAAGGAAGGAAGGAAGGAAGGAAGGAAGGAAGGAAGGAAGGAAGGAAGGAAGGAAGGAAGGAAGGAAGGAAGGAAGGAAGGAAGGAAGGAAGGAAGGAAGGAAGGAAGGAAGGAAGGAAGGAAGGAAGGAAGGAAGGAAGGAAGGAAGGAAGGAAGGAAGGAAGGAAGGAAGGAAGGAAGGAAGGAAGGAAGGAAGGAAGGAAGGAAGGAAGGAAGGAAGGAAGGAAGGAAGGAAGGAAGGAAGGAAGGAAGGAAGGAAGGAAGGAAGGAAGGAAGGAAGGAAGGAAGGAAGGAAGGAAGGAAGGAAGGAAGGAAGGAAGGAAGGAAGGAAGGAAGGAAGGAAGGAAGGAAGGAAGGAAGGAAGGAAGGAAGGAAGGAAGGAAGGAAGGAAGGAAGGAAGGAAGGAAGGAAGGAAGGAAGGAAGGAAGGAAGGAAGGAAGGAAGGAAGGAAGGAAGGAAGGAAGGAAGGAAGGAAGGAAGGAAGGAAGGAAGGAAGGAAGGAAGGAAGGAAGGAAGGAAGGAAGGAAGGAAGGAAGGAAGGAAGGAAGGAAGGAAGGAAGGAAGGAAGGAAGGAAGGAAGGAAGGAAGGAAGGAAGGAAGGAAGGAAGGAAGGAAGGAAGGAAGGAAGGAAGGAAGGAAGGAAGGAAGGAAGGAAGGAAGGAAGGAAGGAAGGAAGGAAGGAAGGAAGGAAGGAAGGAAGGAAGGAAGGAAGGAAGGAAGGAAGGAAGGAAGGAAGGAAGGAAGGAAGGAAGGAAGGAAGGAAGGAAGGAAGGAAGGAAGGAAGGAAGGAAGGAAGGAAGGAAGGAAGGAAGGAAGGAAGGAAGGAAGGAAGGAAGGAAGGAAGGAAGGAAGGAAGGAAGGAAGGAAGGAAGGAAGGAAGGAAGGAAGGAAGGAAGGAAGGAAGGAAGGAAGGAAGGAAGGAAGGAAGGAAGGAAGGAAGGAAGGAAGGAAGGAAGGAAGGAAGGAAGGAAGGAAGGAAGGAAGGAAGGAAGGAAGGAAGGAAGGAAGGAAGGAAGGAAGGAAGGAAGGAAGGAAGGAAGGAAGGAAGGAAGGAAGGAAGGAAGGAAGGAAGGAAGGAAGGAAGGAAGGAAGGAAGGAAGGAAGGAAGGAAGGAAGGAAGGAAGGAAGGAAGGAAGGAAGGAAGGAAGGAAGGAAGGAAGGAAGGAAGGAAGGAAGGAAGGAAGGAAGGAAGGAAGGAAGGAAGGAAGGAAGGAAGGAAGGAAGGAAGGAAGGAAGGAAGGAAGGAAGGAAGGAAGGAAGGAAGGAAGGAAGGAAGGAAGGAAGGAAGGAAGGAAGGAAGGAAGGAAGGAAGGAAGGAAGGAAGGAAGGAAGGAAGGAAGGAAGGAAGGAAGGAAGGAAGGAAGGAAGGAAGGAAGGAAGGAAGGAAGGAAGGAAGGAAGGAAGGAAGGAAGGAAGGAAGGAAGGAAGGAAGGAAGGAAGGAAGGAAGGAAGGAAGGAAGGAAGGAAGGAAGGAAGGAAGGAAGGAAGGAAGGAAGGAAGGAAGGAAGGAAGGAAGGAAGGAAGGAAGGAAGGAAGGAAGGAAGGAAGGAAGGAAGGAAGGAAGGAAGGAAGGAAGGAAGGAAGGAAGGAAGGAAGGAAGGAAGGAAGGAAGGAAGGAAGGAAGGAAGGAAGGAAGGAAGGAAGGAAGGAAGGAAGGAAGGAAGGAAGGAAGGAAGGAAGGAAGGAAGGAAGGAAGGAAGGAAGGAAGGAAGGAAGGAAGGAAGGAAGGAAGGAAGGAAGGAAGGAAGGAAGGAAGGAAGGAAGGAAGGAAGGAAGGAAGGAAGGAAGGAAGGAAGGAAGGAAGGAAGGAAGGAAGGAAGGAAGGAAGGAAGGAAGGAAGGAAGGAAGGAAGGAAGGAAGGAAGGAAGGAAGGAAGGAAGGAAGGAAGGAAGGAAGGAAGGAAGGAAGGAAGGAAGGAAGGAAGGAAGGAAGGAAGGAAGGAAGGAAGGAAGGAAGGAAGGAAGGAAGGAAGGAAGGAAGGAAGGAAGGAAGGAAGGAAGGAAGGAAGGAAGGAAGGAAGGAAGGAAGGAAGGAAGGAAGGAAGGAAGGAAGGAAGGAAGGAAGGAAGGAAGGAAGGAAGGAAGGAAGGAAGGAAGGAAGGAAGGAAGGAAGGAAGGAAGGAAGGAAGGAAGGAAGGAAGGAAGGAAGGAAGGAAGGAAGGAAGGAAGGAAGGAAGGAAGGAAGGAAGGAAGGAAGGAAGGAAGGAAGGAAGGAAGGAAGGAAGGAAGGAAGGAAGGAAGGAAGGAAGGAAGGAAGGAAGGAAGNTTAAGCGATTAATTTTACGTAAGTAAATTATTATACATTGGAAACGCCTTGCAATATGGAAATAAATTATGCTCAAAATAAACTAGGAATATAGTTGCACAAACTTTATTTAAAATTATCTTCGTTAAAGAACAAAAATAAACGCAGAGTTAATGAACACTTTCTGCGTTCGTCGCAACTTAAAATGATACAGTGGGGTTAGGGATTTTGTTCCGCAAATAAGGCGTTGCTAAGGGACGAATATTTTTAGGGATTAATCTCTAACAATCCGGGTTTTGTTTTAAGGATTAATCTCTAACAATCCCTTCCAGGTGTTTTTTAGGGACTTTTCGGTTGAAAACGGATGATGTGGGATTATTAGGGCTGAATAGGGATGCTAGCACTCTGCGCATGCGTTCGAGCGAAAAGGCGGGGTTTAGAATGTCAGCTTGTGCTAGTACTGCGCATGCGTAGGGCTGAAAAGGCGGAGTTATTATCGCGACCTATGGCTGAATAGGGATGCTAGCATTCTGCGCATGCAAACGGGTGAAAAGGCGGAGTTTAGAATAAAAGCTTTTGCTAGTACTGCGCATGCGTAGGGCTGTAAAGGCGGAGTAATTATCGCGAGCTACATACAAGCAAAGATCTATAAATAAACACAGATTGGAAACATCCTCTCGGACCAATATAAATTATCGGGAATTCGCGCAACGAAAACGAAATCTATATCACGTGACATCAATCGGGCAGCCGCTAAATCTCACTATGTTATCTGGCGTGATCATGAGCTACGGCAGCGTGTCATAACAATACACAACATTTCATTACCTCGCACAACAGAACTGCAAACATTTGAAACATGAACAAGTTCCGATTTTTATAGTAGCGTTGATAAATTAAAGTTTAATCGTGATTTTAAAATAAAACATAAAAGATTTGAAAAAAATACGAGTCTCTGAACAAATATTAAGTAAAAATACGTAATAATGGTATTTAAGTCCGAGTTAGCTTTGTTACAAGTACAATTTTTAATTGCCTAAAACTTTATTAATTTGTTTTGGAAATAATGAATACAGTATGTAGATAGGTGATATCAAAATCTGTAGTCTATAACTTTATTCTTTTAACTTTAATATTTTCGATGGTATTATTATAGGCCGAGTTAGGCTATTAAAAGGTTTATAAATATTTCTGATAGACGTAACATTTTAAAGGTGATATAAAAATGTACAATACTAAGAAAACGTTTTGATTTTTATGTGAACAGTCTCGGTTATATTCATTGCCGATGCAGAATTTCTTATTGAAAAGTACATATCCGCCTTTGCCCAAAACAGCTATAGCCGAAAATAAATGTAGCCATTTTAACTGAAGTAGTCCAGAAAATATTCAGTAGAGAAACTTGGTACTTTGAACGATTTCAGGCCGTGGCACTCTTTTTTATTGGAAAGTTCGTATCTGCCTTTCAGTTTTAACTGTAATGTTATTTTCTTAATCATGTATCATTTTAAAATTAACATAAAATCTAACGCCTGAAATACACTTCAAGAATTTTATATTAAACTTCTCTGACTGGGTCTGCGCCACTCTTGAAAATATATTTTCTATGATCACTCGTGAAATAACAAACTTTTATACACTGACATGAACAAATATCCTCTATATTTTACAATGACATGAACAAATATCCTCTATATATTGCTTGTATGAGTTGCACAATTTACGTTCTATTATTGAGAAATATATCGTATATTGAAGACACACAAATCTTTTTAGAATAGCCATTTGAGACGTTTATTAAGCGTCCTGTTCAAATATGCTGTTCATTGATATATCACCTGACAGCATAAATGTATTTGCTGAACACAAACATTAAGTAATTTTTCTTACAATGTGAACATAAACATTACAATTGCTCGTAAAAGAGCGATAAACGCAGTTGAAATCTATTTAAAACTATGTTTTCTTTGAGTAGCTAAATTGAGGAAAGTGTTTTTTACTTGACAAATAAATGCAGGTTTGTACGAACCATGAAACCTTAACCAGTTTATTATGACCTAGCTATGTAAACAATATTGAACAGCGAAATAAACAACAACAATTTAATGCTTACAATTATGTTACAGAACACATTTAAACGATATTGTCCATAACACTATTTTCGTTTTTATAACGTACTTCTAATTTATTTAACGTATTTTTTACATAAAACATTTTTAACATAAAAGATTTGAAAAAATACGAGTCTCTGAACAAATATTAAGTAATAATACTTAATAATGGTATTCAAGTCCGAGTTAGCTTTATTTAATTTTAACATTTCATTACCTCGCACAATATAACTGCAACTATTTGAAACATGAACAAGTTTCGATATTTATAGTAGCGTTTATAAATTAAACGTGATGTTAAAATAAAACATAAAAGATTTGAAAAAAATACGAGTCTCTGAACAAAAATTAAGTAACAATACGTAATAATGGTATTTAAGTCCGAGTTAGCTTTGTTACAAGTACAACTTTTAATTGCCTAAAACTTGATTAATTTGTTTTGGAAATAATGAATAAAGTATGTAGATAGGTGATATCAAAATCTATAGTCTATAACTTTATGCTTTTAACTTTAATTTTTTTCGATGGTATTAAATAACAATCCTTTGAGAGATTATAGGCCGAGTTAGGCTATTTAAATGTATATAAATATTTCTGATACACGTTACATTTTAAAGGTGATATAAAATGTACAAGACTAAGAAAACGTTTTGATTTGTATGTGAACAGTCTCGGAGATATTCATTGCCGATGCAGATATTGTTATTGAAAAGTACATATCCGCCTTTTCCTAAAACAGCTATAGCCGAAACTAAATTTAGACATTTTAACTGAAGTAGTTCAGAAAATATTCAGTAGAGGAACTTGGTACTTTGAACGATTTCAGGCCGTGGCACACTTTTTTATTGAAAAGTTCGTATCGCCCTTTTAGTTTAAACTGTTATTTTCTTTTCTTAATAAAGTATCATTTTAAAATTAACATAAAAATCTAACGGCTGAAATACACTTCAAGAATTTTATATTAAACTGCTCTGACTGGGTCTGCGCCACTCGTGAAAATATATTTTCTATGATCACTCGTGAAATAACAAACGATCTTACACTGACATGAACAAATATCCTCTATATATTGCTTGTATGAGTTGCAATATTTACGTTATATTATTGAGAAATATATCGTATATTGAAGACACACAAATCTTTTTAGAATAACCATTTGAGACGTGTATTAAGCGTCCTGTTCAAATATGCTGTTCATTAATATATCAACTGACAGCATAAATGTATTTGCTTAACACAAACATTAAGTAATATTTCTTACGATGTGAACATATACATAACAATTGCTCGTAAAAGAGCGATAAACGCAGTTGAAATCTATTTAAAACTATGTTTTCTTTGCGTAGCTAAATTGAGGAAAGTGTTTATTACTTCACAAATAAATGCAGGTTTGTACGAATCATGATACCTTAACCAGTTTATTACGACCTAGCTATGTAAAAAATATTGAACGGCGAAATAAACAACAACACTTTAATGCTTACAATTATGTTACAGAACACATTTAAACGATATTGTCCATAACACCTTTTCGTTTTTATAACGTATTTCTAATTTGTTTAACGTATTTTTTTTCAACATAATAATTTGCATTGGATAACTGAATTACGGTGTAAATGGTCCATAATTCTACTGAATAATACGCTTGTTTTTGCTTTGATGTCGAGAAACCTCCCTCAATGTGTTCTCGAACTCATTTAACTGATAATGTTATGTTTCCTATTCTCTGTATATACTCAATTAAATGAAAGTATATCAAAATTATTAATTGGATGTTGATATTGAAAGAAATCTTCTAAAACCTCAGCCGATATCATTTAATTATAACTGTTTAGGTGTATTTCAATAACATTACATGTCAAACATGTTTTTTTCTGAACTATGTGTTAAATTGATGAAATCTATCATGGTAACTAATAGTTCAAGTTACAGTTCAATTCAGTGTATTAAGTAAATAATGGCTTGTGGCCCAACATACACAGTATATTACACAATGTTTTGTATAGAATACAAACGTTTGTCCTGCTCTAAAATACTTCAAGCATGTCAATTATTATCACCGTTTTTATGGAACGTTGATATCTCTATTTAAATTTATAGCCACACAACTTACATTTGTGTTTCTGGCATAGTACATTTAAGTTTAAATAAGAGACAGTTGTGCGCTTTAAAACTTAAAAATTATCGCGTTTGTCGAAGTGGACGTATACGTCTAGAAATCCTACTTTCGGTTTTAAAAGCGGTACCGTTTGAAAAATAATAAACCACTTTGTAACTAGGCTATAGCTTTAATTTTATATATGCCAATTAGAATATATCTGGTGGTAACAAGGTAGAAATCCGTCTTTTTTACTCTTTAAAACTTAAAAATAATCGCGTTTGTCGAAATGGACGTATACGTATATAAATCCTATTTTCGGTATTAAAAGCGGTACCGTTTGCAAAATAATAAACTACTTGCTAACTAGGCTATAGATTTAATGACAATTTTGCACACTTTCAAATTGCATCTATATGTATTGATTAATATGCACTTCAGTTCAAGGTGTGTGGCTTTAAGCCTGAACGTGGTTAGTGTCATGTCGTGAATTGTCGTGAGTGTCGAGTTAACAAAAATTCGTCATTCGGTTGTATTAGAAGTATCGAAGCATGAAATTATTTGCATCTAAATCTATGTAAAAAACGACGCAAAATATTTAACATATTACGCAATATTTATATATTGCTAGTACATTATTTTTCGTTGTAAAAAAAAGCTTTTATTTTTTGTCGGTTTCAACACGAGCGTTGCTGTTAGTGTTGAAAACATGAACTTCAAACGAAAAATATTTCTTTTCCGGAAGCAAAGTGCGGGACTTCTAAAACATTGGTTATGGTAATTTGGGCTTACTAAATAATGAGTTTATCAATAACAAACCGTTGGATAGTCATTCCGTTGGATAAACATACTGGGTCGACATCGTTGTTCTCACAACGACTTAGAGAAATTATTGAAGACATTGATTGGGTAGTTCCATCAGTTCTAAACATCACTAATCTAAGGTAGGACTTTTGTGTAAATCAAAACAATCTGATCTGTATCATTATCAAATTAAACAAATATAACGATGTTTTAAAATTAAGATACTTGAAAGCGAATACAGGTCACTAACTCGATATCTTTTACTTGCGCACGCGAGCTTCATCATGCGAAAAGTGGTCTTCTGTTATATGCGGCAAGCGTAGCCCAAGACCAGTCTGCGAATCCGCGCAGTATGGCCAGAAGCTACGTTGTCTGCTATAAATTCACACAAGGCTTCGTGGTCCCTATTACGGACAGGATAGCTCCGGACCAGACTGCGCGTACGCGTAGCTGGTATGGAGCTGCGCTGACCGTATATGGCTTAAATTTATTTTGGCATGACGCGGGTTATGCAAATTATGTTGACTGACAACGTACTTTCGGGAATATCCTTTTATCTTTTTGTCTGTATCGTATCTATTTACACCAAAACTATCTGTATCACACTGCTATGTTTGACGACTTCATCTGAAATACTTCGGTTAAAGACAACGATACACACTTGCACATTTCAATGTGAAGGCTAACAAAAAATGTATTGACAACGCGACTACTTAGTCCTTATAAGCCATGAATTATTGCGAAAAGCAAATCCCATGATGACAATCAATCTAAATAAAAAGAAATTGATTTCATCGCAGTCACATAAGATGTACAGAAACCTTAAAAAAATACATTTAATCTCTATAAAAGCAATAAATGGTACAAAATTGTTTTCCCATGAATAATACAATGCACCATAAAAGGGGAAATTTGAAACTATAGCGCACGTTTACTTTACTTTTTTTATGAACATACATGGCCCGATGCCAACACTTAAAAGTGTATAGAATGCATATGGACTTCGTTTAACTCAAACAGTAACGGACATTGTTAACTCATGACGAACACATATTACTTTGGTTCACAGTTGCGGAGACAGTTTGCATATTTCTATGCCTGTAGCAGAAACTTGCAACATTATTTTCAGTTGAATCTTCGAAGTTGCAAAGACATAGTTTCTACCATATCATTGCAATTCTACAGAACAACTGTTCGCTATGTTTGTTTGCACTTCCAAGAAATACAAACTCAAATGTGTGTGTTTATAATTAATCGTTTAAAATAAAAAGCAGGCGTATATACTATTGAGTGCATACAACATATCTAAAATAAGGAATGCTAACGTTGTTTTGTTTGTTAACGTTTGCTATTGATAATTCAATAGTTATCAAATAGTATTTCGAATTTAGGCTAAAAATCCATTTCAATAGCGTATCCATAGCTCACTTGGCTACCTAAGCGAATATCAAAGGCTTCGTCTGTCAAAACTGCAGATAAGTTAACTCATCCCAATTCACTTATCTCTTACGAATAAAACCCCATCAACAGCAATAGATCAAGAATTAGAGGCAAACTGCAAGACATACCTAACACCTAATTCTGACACAGTGAACATGTGAACACAACATTATGATCACGTTCCTAGGCATTTTTATGTAATTCTTGTTTCTGGAACAGTATTTCCCATGCTCAATGTAAAGGATTAACAAAACTGATTGATGGGGCGAAAACATTTAACATGTTGTGTCTTACAGAGTACATGCACACAATTATCATTAGTGTACCTACCATTTCCTAAATAGTTTTCATACTGTAGTGCATTAATGCTTTACACACGTTGTCGTATCTCAGTTAAGAAAATAATCCTTAAAAGATATGTCCGTTAGCATTTATGAATACTTTCAATGTATTTATTTCATGTTTCATTTATCACTGAGAAAGAAAATAATCCTTTCACATTCAATCCGTTAGTATAGTGAATACATGTCAGTCAGTGTATTTAAATTCTGATACGATACGCAACAACAAACAATGCATACATCGTTTATCCGTTGGTGTTTCATAATAACAACAGGTTAATATTCTACCGATTGTAATCAGTACTACATGTTGTATTCAAGTAAAAGCCAATGATTGCCACACTTGAATCGAAATTTCCACCTTTATCCACCTCGATCCGTTAGTTAAGAAACAAACAATGGCAAAACAATACCTAAAACAATACCCATGCGTGTATTCCCATTCCGTTAGACATATGCCTTGGCACAACGACGCGACATACATTTGACATTAATCTCGTTATACAGTTTGGATATGAACCGAAATTTACTACAACCGTCGTGCTTTTGTTGAACCTTGGTCGAGATTACAGGGTATGTACGAGAGTTTTGCGGTTTCATATGAACAATAAAGATTTGCCTCGAACTTGAATCTGAATGCCGAATATAAGCGTAACATTGAAAACACCAGTTGTCATTATTATTTATCTAATCATGATGGAATCGAAATATGTTTCGCATTAGCGTTGTTTGTCGTTCAGTCAACACATATGTGTCGATATGAAGCGTGTTTATCACACAGTTAGGGCTTGCGCCCTTTTGATTTAATTCAATAACTACGCCACATAATTCCACGGAATCTAAATGAAAGCATATTATCTACAATTATGTGTACTTCTGTTGTGAATCATGTCGACCAAATATATAAACATGTTTCCAAAATATATCTAACTATCACGGTGCCATTTTGGCTTTGTAACTAAAAAGCGTAATTTTACATTTAATGGGTCACTGTAGTTATGCTAGTCTTCAGGCAGCTAGTTTGAATAAAACGTATATATTGTATTTTCAATATATAACAATTCTTGTGAAAAGTGTCATTTTGGTTTGAGCACATGTCCTTCCGAAAATACCTTATGCCGCATGTGATACGCAGACGCCCAATAAAAGATGTAAATACATTCCGAGCAGCAGACCGTTTGGCCAGGACTGTTGTTGTGTTCTAAAATTAGTTTCACATTTGCGGAATACATTTCGTTGTTGGATTTATATATCATTGTGCGTAGCAAGTTGACACAGTACATTAAGAAAGATTAGGATCGCTTGTAATCTTTCTGATCAAATACATGTGTTTATTTGTGTAAATGTTATGATGGTGTTATTATTTTCTCATTTTAAATGTACGGGTCTTTTTAACACATTTTCACACAAAGAAAACGGTACGTGTGGTGGTAAGAACGTTACTTTTACTGTTGATGAGTGGATATGACGTCATTCCATCGTTTCTGTTTCATGAACGTGACGTCATATTGGTCTTGTATGAACCAGGACATCACGGCAAAGCTCTTAAAGATAAAATAGGGTGCTTATGTTTAAGGTTTATTATACAGACTAAAGTCGTGTACAAATCTAAATAATTGTGTTATACCAGAGCTTAATTAATGTGGAAGATTGCTTACGCATCAATTCCGTGTATCGTGGGCTATTCGACACACAACTTATATGGAAAATTATTATTTCTTGAGCAAGCAAGAGAAGACTTTGTGACTTTTATTTTTTTTGTAACTAACAACAACATAAATAATCACGTGACGATATTTGATACATGCATGCTGGTCATAATTGTTTTTAAACAAAAGACCATACATTTTGTATCACTCTGAACCCGTTTTTACAAAAATAACAAATATATAAATTAATAATACCTAAATGCTATGAGAGTCGTTAAAACAAAATATATTTAAGACATTTACTGGAAATCTTACAAATCATTTAGCATTTTATATAGCAATAGAAAGTACAAATTAAATCTTCGACGCACCCAGTGGAATTGAGCACGAGTTCTTTTTTGCCATAAGAACAATACCTATAAATTAGAAAAAAACAACAAGATTGAAACAATTTTATTGTATTGCTGACAAATTTATAAAATATTTGAACGATTGGCGGACACTGAATTTTGCTAACAGGTCGTTTATCTGCAAACATAATAATAACTTTGGTGGTTATACCTAGTAACGACTGTTTTCAAAGGAAAATTGCTTCAATTGCTGATTGCAATTACGACAAGGTAACGGCCTTGTTCAAATATAAATTTCACGATATGAATGCAAGCATTCGTTTTTCCTATACAACCATGTTCTACTGTAGTGTTCTTACAAACAAATCATGAAAGCAAAACATACATAATTAAAATAAAATACATATAAAGAGGTCATAATAGCACATATTTATGAAACGTTATATAATGTTTTATTTTCTTTCAAACCATCACGTATTCACGCATTGGTTTACAAAACAACACACGATGTTGTTGATTCTGCACAAACGTAAAAATATGTTTGTAGGAAAAACCCTACAGCAATTCAAGGAAATAAATAATATCTAAAGGCATTGCAAACTAAAACATGCAGAAACAGTGCATGCTTTAATGCGCTCTTAGAATCTGCCGAAATTGTGTGGGTCTGAACTACTTTTTTGTTCTTTAATGAACTCAATACATTTTGGTATTTTAATACATATACCGGTAATGTTTTGTAACGTGTTTTGAAAACAGACCCACATGTTTTGGTCGTTATTCCACGTCCATTGTTTTTGGTTTTACTTGTGAAAATATTGAGTGTAAATCATTGCGATTGTTCACTAAATGAGCCATTACGATCGATATTTCAAGAACTATCAACGCTCTAGTTTAAAAACAGTAATAACATTTTCGGAAACCCATTGCTATGATGAGAATATCGTCCAGAATAATGTTGCTATAGTATGTATCGTTTGCAAACTTAAACTAGTACTCCGACAAAACGCGCATGCGTGATTTTTTTCCACGGGATTCATTCGCATCATGATCGGTATTAAAAAAATAGCTCTCCGTTTCCATATCTGAAATAAAGCAAAACCATAAAGTACCACATGTTGCACATATATTTTCATTACTTGCACCGCAACAAAATACACTTCATGTTTTAATTGTATGTGTTGATAAATGTATGACTCTAAACTACTCACGTACACATATTATTAAATGTTTAAAAGTATCTTAAATATCTGTAATATAATACACCATTCTATTCGTACCTCGTTTTGGATCTTTATGATTCTTTTTGTCTGAAAGATAACAAACGTAAGTTTCGCAAACACTTACACGTATTAAATGACAGTACAGTTTTAGTACAGAAGGGTTTAACATAAAGTCATAGTAACCACAAAATCTTACTAGATCTGTGCAAAGGAAAAGTGTTATATGGCGGATACGAGCATATAACGAGTAAAGCAAATTTTGTATGAAAGTCCAAATCAATAGTTTAAAATTGTATACACATCGATGTAAGAGTTTATCGATACAAATGATAAATGATGAAATGAGATAAAGACATACTTTGCATACCATTCAGAATATAGACTTTGAACCCCTGTGCATGCTTTTTAGTCAACCGGCAGACGTAATGGCCTTTGTCATTCATGGTCACGCGTTTGATCACAAGTTCGCTTATCAATGACCGTCCGGGAATTGGTTTCCGGTTTAATTGCAGAATGCGTCCGAACCATTCGGGCTTAATCTCGCTGATTGGTTCCCCATTGAAAAACCAGTCCACTGCATCCGGGGCTTTCAACGCCCCAGTGGCGTTGCAAACGAGTCGGATGTCTTCCATTAGGCTGACGTACTCTGCCCCAGTCAACTCGAGCTCTGCAAGCGTTCATTACATTGGGGATGAACATTTAATACACCTCGTACTAGAAAACTTTTTTTTTAATTTAAAGAAAAAGGGACATGTTTTGGAATCATGGATTATGATCATTTTAGTTTTATGTCAGAGATGTAGGGTTTTAATTACACATTTACCTTTTGCCACTATTTTCCAATAACGGACTTGCTTCATATGCGAATGAGCAATGTTACAAAATATATACATAATTATATCCAACAGACATGATCGAACATGTTAGAAAGTCAGCTTGTACTGTAAATGTATTTGCAAAGAATGAATACTAAATTCGTAGAAGGGAAAATTTTAAGACAAAATCATTCAGCTTGGTGTATTGTGAAAGGTTCTAAAAGTTTTTAATGATCAATCCCTTTAATTTAAAATATATCCGTGTATTTACATATTTCTCGGTCATTTAATGTAAACATTGAACCTATCGTTATGTAAGTTTTAGTCACACATTTTAGAAAATATCGCCTAAGAGATTCTAATTCAAAATAAAACAAATAATAATGCCTCACTAACCAACCGGCGATTACATATTGACGAAGATTTAGACATGTTTCACTAATACAAACGCAATTATGCAATATTAAAAATGTATAAAACATAACTCCTCAAAATGATTTTCATATCTTTAGTCTATTGTCGAAACACACATATTAACAGAACTAGCATCATTACTGCGATTACATGTTGATATGCTATAGATGCTACTTTATTATTGAGTCCTTAAACGAGTAAAGAACAACACGTACCTGTAGTATATTGTATCGGATCTGAAACAAAAAAGCAACGCTTTAGTTTTGGTCTATTAAGGTAAAATAATTATAAGGATAAGCAAAGATAATATTTTTTTAACAAATACCATACACATCACAAACACTTGTTAAACACATTGACAATTCTGTTATTGAAATGTGTGTTTTTTTTTTGGCAAGCTCATATACTCATACTATGTAAAACTATGTATACACATATGTGTAGACATGTACCGAGGTAACCAACACATTCAACTCATTGCTTATGATATTTGACAATCGTATTTCCTACATACCTAAAACGTTTAACGTTATATTTAACGAGTAGTTATTAGTTGCGCTGATTTGACAAGCGTATGTGCCATCATGGTCCTTCGACACGTTCTTGATGATCAGGTCGTATCTGCTTTCCTCGTTTTCCTCATCACTGGGGTTGAATATTTCAATCTGGACCTCGATATCTTCGTCAGGGGTGAAGGTCGTCTTTCCGAGGGTCAGAGGTGATTCCTCGTCCGCCTTCCGCCAAACGACCTTTCGTCAATCGAAAAGGAGCATATACACAATACATCCACGTTGCTTTCTACTAATTGTTTTCACCACTAACAAGAATTTTTATTGATTTCCAATGACAAGAAAACAAACAATCCTATGTTTACTTTAAACATCTTCGTTCACATATTATTCAGTAGATAAGAACACACACACACGCAAACCAAACAACTTTAAGTACTCAATTCACATTATGTTTATGCATTGTATCATTCTTAATTGTAAGCGAGGTAACACAAGTGCTCTGTTCATGTGTGTTTTGTGTTTGTTAAACAGCTGGTGTTATGTGTTGCAACAGCGGTGGGTTTGAAATTGATCACTTGCCAAAAATAAAAGTTCTTGTGATTCTTACAACAGTTTTCACCAGCTGACGTCGATGGCGTATCATTTGGACAATATTTAAACAAGGTAATTACTTACAAATTTTGGACCAAGGTTATGAATCCTACATCTGAGATGGGTTGTCTCTCCCTCATGGACTGTAATGTTCGTCGGAACGGACAGAAAGCTTGGAGTGGAGAAAGGTTTTCTCCTGTAGTAGTCGTAGGCATCTGAAGAACATACAACACATATATGTAATACTAAACTAGTTATACTTGTTAACGAAGCACACCTGCAAAACATATCAATTTTCATAAAAACCTTTTAATAACTCACCTACATTAACCGGACAATGACCTTTTTGCATGGATATTGCTTACATAAAATGCGTTATACAAATGAATCAGTGTATGTTTCATTCGGCTCTTACATGTACACGGTCATTTTAAGAAATACAAACATGTTTTTGTTATATCATCGTTATACACATATATCGTATCGTTAGCTTCTTTTTATGCCATTTAAGTCTTTAGGAACTTAACCATGGCACTATTATAAACATACTTCTTCTCGTATGTTTCATGTTAAACTATTTTACCCTGACCACGTCAACGGAACTCGTAGTAAATTACAAAAAAACTGGCGCCTAAACATATTCAAAGAAAACGCTATTTTCCTAAGCTGCCATAAATAGCGCAATACATTTTTCAAAATAATTTAAACACCATAGCGCTATTATCGTAAAGGATAAATTCCTTTATGCTGTCACTTTATAATAGGTTTTTGTTGCATTTTCATTTAGAGTCAAATTATATTTGTGTTTGCATACTTAAAATTCAATTATATTGTTCTACTAAGTTTGGTTGAAACACGTAATATTAATAGAACATAACAGAACAGTTTATTGGCGAAATATACATACAGGCGACACTTGTAGATGTCTAATTCCACTCAATTGAAGACACTACAATGAATTAAACCACTGCATTGACCTATATACATATAAACGTCGTTTAATAAAGGATATCAAATGCAATATATGTTTTATGTGCCCGTTTTGTTTTCTTATTTGCCAGTTAATGTTCTATTAAACATGTACGTGAAAACATTTTATATAAATACCATATCAAGTATTACTTTTATTCAAGTTACAATGCAAATTGCGTAACATGTAAAAATGCGTAGGAAGCGTGAGTACCTCATATCACTGTGTATCACTAGTATTATGCAATACTCCACTGAATGCCTAAAACATATATTCTAACAAGGGACTCACCATAGACAAACACATATTTATTGTTGTTTATCGCCAAATTAATAACGCAAAAAGCAGTTAACATTGCGAGCGCAAATAGCAAACATGTAGTTTCAAAATGTCACAAAGATACGCCCACCAATACTTTTTTACAGGTAAAGGCTGGTTACAAGTCCCATTCAATATGTGTTAGCTTACCATTGAATCATGACCCTGACTTGAGACAAATGGACCAGCTTTTGTGTGCAACAATCCCTCTTTTCATGCAGGTCACTTTGGTAAGTTATTTGAAAATACCTTCATTCGACCTTGATCTTGAATTTTGACTTTGACCTTAGACCAACTTATCTAAGGACACGGAGATTGCGTGTGACATAATCACGTTTGGTAAGTTCTTTGAAAATCTAGCATATAATAGTAATACGTTATTTGTATCTTAAAATAAGATGAGTTCCGAATAAGTTAAAGTCAAAATTCATTCGAACACGTTGTTCCATAACTTTAAAAATGTGTACGAAAGGCGTTTGATATTTGTATACGTCCTGTGACGGTTTTTCGATTAGTTACCCCTTATAAATTGTGTCTATTTAACATTGACGTTTCTTGCTGACGCGGGCATAGCAATCGAGCAAAGGCCATTGTGATGTTATACGTTCGCACCTGAACATATTATTTGTTTCACAAAAAAAACATAACCCAATAGCATTTCTATCATGAAGAATAAGAAATGCCAATAAAGTATAAAATCAACGCAATAAGGTTAATAGACTCCGTCGTATCAACGCATGATATACTTGCGGAAACAATGTTTCATTCAAAATGTTATTTTGTTTAAATCACATAGTAAATTAATTCAGTGGGAAAGTGGAATTGTTCTCTATTGTTCCATTGTTTGCTATATTCTATAGAAATTGTCTTCACGCTTTCGAGACTATTAACATGTACTCAATCAAACTAGAAACTAGTACATTTACATAACGATGTATTTGGAAAAAATATCCATTCATACTATTTGTATAGTTCTTTATTAATATGTTTAGGTGGATTTTACACTGTAATAAAGAACGAAAGACGAAGCGAAACGTAGACATCCCTTAACAAAATCACAAAGCAAACGTTAACAATCGTACGTATATATTCTGTTAAATGTTGAAATAAAACAAATGCATCATCAATACTTGATAGTAAAAACTAAATAGCTAGGCCTCAGTGAAAGCAAATATATCGAACAGTTTACATCAAAATCAATTTAATTCCAATATGCCGTTCGAACGCATAATTTCTTCAAAATGGGCCGTTCCACTAGAAATCATTAATAAATGACCAAAATCCATTGTGTATATTTATTTTGGAATTCAATGGTCGAATATGATGTTATTTTATGAGCTTCGAAAGGGCGTGTTCAATTGATAAAAGTTTAACGCGTTACAAACGCGAAACGTTTGCATTTAAAGTCTAACAATTATAATTTAATGCACCCCACAATATAACTGTATGTATAGTCGAGTGATGAAGGCGTTAGCCGGAGATCTACAATTCCAGTGTTTAAATATAAAGAATTTCGTTGACCGACTAAGCAAACTGAGAAAACATGTTAACTCGTCCCGTTAATACCCAGAACAGCAATTTCCCGTCATCAAACATGTCAATACTACAAGTTTTGTCGTTTAGTGGCTAGAATACATACACATCAGTGTAACTATTTAAATATATAGCTGTACGTTCGATCAATGTTAAAACAGTATCGACTGTTGTTTTAATATTAAAACAGTTGTAATATTCGGTATAATATCCGTATAATACTGTTAAATTATTAAAATCCCCTTTCTAGTTTTCTTGTGTAAATATTGTTTATGACATATTACACTGTTTGCATCACTGATCAAGTCATACAAATATAAATTGAAATTCCTGCATATCCCAATATTCGCCCCCATTTTAATGAATATCATTTAAGCCTCGTTCTGGGAATACTGGGCCTAGTGCATATGCGTTAAGTGTTGTCCTTGATTAGCCTGTGCAGTCCAAACAGGCTAATCAGGGACGACACTTTCTTATTTTATGTAATTTATTTTTCGTTTAAAAGTCTCTTCCAAACGAAAATATAGTGTAGGCGGAAAGTTTCATCCCTGATAAGCCTGTCCGAAAAGCGCAGGCTTATCCGGGATGACACGTTACGCACATGCATTACGTCTCATAGAACGAGACTCTTTCATTTCTTCATCCGCATGAGCATACATTGACTCATGATCGGGTTCTGAATAATAACAGAACTAAATTAATGTCGCATTGCATCCGATCGAATTGACATGTTCGATTGAATAGAAGGCGAAAGTGAACCGGTTGAGTCATTGTCTCCTTATTTAGTCAGAAGGGTTAGCATGCAGAGTTGATTAATAGTATGCAGTAATATCTTTTATATTGACAGAGCATCCGTATACTTCACGCATTTAATATTCTCTTGCGCGGCTTTATGTTCGTTTAGTTAAAGTAGTGCATCGTCTTCTACATGATTATGTTGCGATTGGCATTTTGCCATAAATTAAGGATATGCATTTCCTACGTTTAAATTTATGTTTGTAATATAATTATTATGATTATTATTATGATTATGATTATTTATTAGTTTAATATTTATTATTTATTATTTTTGTAATTATTGTTTTATTATCATCAGTATTATTATTATAACTATTAGTAACATTTTACTTTGATAATTAGTCTTTTAAAACCATCTTTTGGAAATGAGAATGAGACTTTATTCAAAGATAATCTGACACAAATATTGATCAGTATTCACCAATAGTATATAAAAATGACTACACAAAAAAACAAAAACATACATATTAAAACACATACACACTAAGCCTCACCTTCTTGGCAAACTGTGCCAAACCCATCAGTGTTCATAAATAGTATATACAAAATGACTACCAAAACCAACCACATACATATTAAAACACATACACTAAGCCTCACCTTCTTGGAAAACTGTACCAAACCCATACTCTACCACTTAAAGACAAACTATTTCGACATTTAACACATACATTAATTCCATGGCAACTGTACGTACACTATTGTCTTCGTAATTTCAACATTTAACAATTCCTGTAATACCTAAAGGCAACGTATTACCACAGAGGCAATTGACTGGTGACATATGGTTGTATGGTAGCACGACGCATATTGTATTCCTTGCAGAACGTATAAAGTCTTAAGCATTGCATAAACTTCGCATACTACTTTTTAAAAAAAATTAAAATTATACGCAAATTTATGTCTTAAATAACAAGATTTGTTTTTTTAATGTTGTATCGGTAACATTCAATCAATACAAAGTACGTTGATAAAAAACTATATATATATATAATTGTTTGAGTAAATCCACATACATTCACAATCCTAAAACAGGTGTGTTGGAAAACGTATATAATTCAGCGAATGACTCCGCTAATGAACGCGTTAAATAGCATGAAACCGCCTAAACAATAAATCCGTTGAAGCAACTATGCGATTATTTCATGTCTCCACAAATGGTAAAAGCCAATGCCTCCAGCACGCTTACGTTTGCTCCAAAAACACCTATGTCGACTCCAGAGGCAGCCGCGATTCAGCGGATACATCGATCGGTTTAAAGGTAAATCGAGCTTGATATTTACGACCAGCGTTTCTGCTAAACCAATATCATGGTCCACTTAGCACCGGTCGCGTTATAGGGGCTGATAGTTTCAATTCAACTGCGATTATGGAAATCATTTTGCCGATAACCGTACATGCTGCCGGTATACATATCAAGTAATTTGTCATCTTTGATACAAAAGAAACTGGATGCAATTCAAAATTGCCTCATATATAGTTACAGGATCAGACTTATTTGTGAATTGTCAATCAGAAACGGCTCCTATATGCACGTGATACAATATCAAAATAGTAGAAACATCTGGAAATTACATCATGTCATGCATAGTTTAATAGGATATCAGATGAAATGATGAGTGTCTGATTTTATATACGATTTAAACACGTGAAGTTATGTAAATTATTTTAATTTGTCAATTAAGTTTAAATGTCAAACAAACAAGTAATTATTTTCTTAAGAAAGAGCGACTTGAATGTTTTGTTTAGCACACGACGAATTAAAAAAATATTTTAACTATAGTTATTTCGTACGATAGTGGAATAAAACTAGACGGTTTAGAAGTATCAATTGTCAAAACTCAAACACAAGTAACTACCGTTATTCTATGTCCTGCAATTAAAGTATTAAAACTTTTATTATATACCAGCGTTTCGTTAAAAAACGCGTTTCGTTGAAAAATCATTATTGAAAACTATTTTCAAACAAATACAAACACTGAATAATTATATCAGCGTAATCTATTCGGAAGCCTGACGATGCTTGAAGTGGACGCACATCGATAAAACGAGGGATTCGTAAATACCCTTACGGATATTTTACATACTGTGTGCACAATATAACAACACTTCCTCACGCAACAGTGGAAAATACCATGATTTCCAATATACAACTGTACATGATTTCCTCGCAGTTTGTTCAACTTGATAACAATCTTTGCCATCTTTAAAAACTATTTCTGATGACATTTCCCCTGCAAACGACACAAACAACAAATAAAGGCTTTTCCGAGAATGTGTTATAACATAGGATATTTCGTTGTAATAATGATTATATATATATTCGTCTTAAAATATAAAGATGTTGTTTATTATAGGTTCATTAGACTTAATTTAATTGATAAAAAGGCAGTGTGATTAGTTTGTTCTTAAGGTTAAAAGGCAAGTTAAGATGTGTGCTAACTTGCCTTGCTATTTGACCCTAGGTTTCCAGATATGCTAATTTGAATACTTGTATACGTTTTTGGCATATCTATCAAAAGTTGCTGCGATTATATCGTTGTTTGACAAATACGGTAAGGGATAAATGAATGTATGTACATTATATTATGTTTGCTTGGTTGATCAATAACATAGCTAAAGGAGACCACGATGCCAGAAACATATTCGACTTGAATCTAGCTTTGACATGTGTATCTAGCATTTCAATAGTATTGCTCCCTAAACTGTTGTACTCCGACTGTCTATGTTCATAGTCAAAACAATACAACTAATGAATTGGAAGACTTCAACAAATTGTTTGCCGAATCTCGCATGGAACCAATAAATTGATGTTTTTGTGTTCATGTGAAGTCCAGGAAAACTGCGAAGAAAGCCACCACTTAACATAATTAGTTTATGAAAATGTGTGCAACAAATAAGCTTGATTGGACCATATTTCACGTATTCGGGGAAGGATTTGCATTTCCTTAAAATGCTACTAAAATGCAATAACGGTCTTTGGAAAAAACCGTAATTACGTCAAATTCCGTTCTAAATCATACTGAGTAACAGCGATTATTTTAGTCCACGTGTTTCATTTCACCGCGGGCTCAGTTGCATTAAAAAAACGTGACATATTTTCTATATAAAATCAGTGCTAAAAAAATAACATTTCACATACACTATTTTATGAACAATATATATACATACTACAGGGAATCCGTTCGAATTATAGTTGCAAGAATAATACAACTTCAGACACATTATCAGGACAGTAAATTATTTTACCGGCTTAGAACGATCAATGCAAGTATTGTTGGCTTAAACCGGTTTAAACAAACTTGTTTCACAACTTAAAAATTAGAATTGGTATAGAAATACGTATTTTTAAAGAAAATTCAAAAACATGTATCGCATATTTTAAGACTTAAACTGATGCGCATTGAAAGGGATTGAATATGGAAATTAATATCCGCACCATATACATCGAGAGAAACACTGCACAAGTTATCACGTTCTAATTGTCAGGCCTATCAGATCTGTGCATTTCTAGACGTAAGCCAATAATGTCTCCGCGATCGTCATCAGCCAGACAATGTAATGCATTTCCGTCTAACCAGGACCGTGATGTTGACACTGCTATTACAACCGTATCATATTATTTGTTATAAGCGAGAAAAGCCGCCATAATTGATACCGCTATCGGTGAAGTTGTTGAGAGACAGATACCATATCGCTACAAGTAAAACATTTACAGAGCCGAGCCATCGCAATTGATGTGTGTATTAAACACATTTGTTTATGAACATTATATGATGACGGAATATCAGTTAATAAAAAGTACAGTTAAACCATTAATTATCCTTTTTACAGTCGGTGTGTGATCAATATTACGTGGGTTTTCGCCAATGTATGTGTACATTGTTTATGGCACTTGTAGATTTGTTGGCTGTTACTTACATTTATTTATATTTATTTAATTTGTAGAACAAATATTGGCCATGTGAACTTTGCGTGCGGCCATGCTAATTCACACATTCTTCTATTTATACATAGACCTAATATATATTCTATTCTACGCTCCATATACATGTCATTGTGTTTTACCAACAAGACATATAGTACGAATAAAACACATCGTATTGCAGCATACCTCGATGTTTATAGTGCCAGGTGAATCGGTGTTACTGTTGGCCCATGTAACACAATTACTTAGTTGACCAATAATTGACAACTCGTGTGCATGACGTATCATCAATTTTATACCCATCAACGTGTAATTTATACTTGATGAGTATCGTTAATTACTACTTGCTGAAAATTTGTATTTGACTAACCAGACGATCGGATGGCTAAACATTCATGAACAAATAAGGTCGTTAGGGTAGTTTCATTGAGATGGTTTTATCCTTATATGTTTTATTGACAAAACGATTATGTTACACGTGATCATATTATTTGCAGTTAAAAAATCGTGAAAAAAAGGTACAGACTACCACTAAATAAAAAAATATCCTCTCTGCTTCTAGTTGAGTCCAAATTCACTGAATATCAACACAATTCCACACACACGCGTAAAAAACACTTAACGCCAATATAAGATTGAATCCTTGTCCTATTGGATGTTTTGGTAAGATTGATAGAGAAGAAAATGATTATGTGCATTCCGTTTCTTTCATGATGGAATAGTATCTTGATCAAGCCTGGTGTGACAACAGATTAAATATTTGTAACTAAAGCAAGATCTGCATCTGGAAACAAGTGCGTTTAAGATTTTAAACGTACGACATTTACACTAGTTTTGCGGATTATAAAACCATAAAATTGTATGTTACAGCAATTACTTTTACTAATTCATTATAAGATGCGTGAACATGAACAGATTAGACAAGTCCGGTATGTTATGTGGTACATATTGATGTGACATGTGAATTTACTCTATTAATATCGTTTACTCGACTTAGTAATTCTTTCTAACGGTATGTTTTTGGAACAATAACGATTTAATTAACTCGTAATAGCCACATAACAAGAGTGTGCTATGTAAGTCGTGGTGACGACCTGCTACTAGCCAATGGGAATGAATGTTTTATACATGTTTTAAAACGGCTTATACAAGGTGGCTATCATAAGTTCATATTATATCAATAATAAAGATTCGCGTTCTTAAATGCTCGTCAAACTGCGCTTCTTGTGAGAGATAAATTATGAATATGTCACACATTGGGTCTCTCGTTCCCAAGAACTATTTGTGTCGTTCCCGCGAGCAAGTTATGTCGTGTCCATGACTTCATAAGTCGTTGACAAAACTTACTTTGTCGATCCCACAAGTTAGTTTTCTTAATAAATTAGNCATTCGAAAAATCAAATCAGTAAAAAACATATGACTAAATTCAACTTTCCGTTTCAAAATAATGAACAAAGCATTACAAAAAAAAATAAACAGCACATGGAAATTGAACTCCGACAAGTCAACTATCCCCATTTTCAAATTAACTTCCCTATCCAATTTCATACCATATTTATGTCCCTATTTATTATAGCATGCCGCATTTATAACAATTGTTGTTGCATGAATTTGAGAGTTTCAGCCACAAAGTTATCCCGTCCCATGTCAGCGTTGATGTTCTCAGTTTATTTCCGAATAGCATTGCCGTTCAGAATATCGTCCAAATCAATATTTGCCTCATTTTAAGAAATCTCCTATAATCAGAACGTTGCATTTCAAATATCATAACAGAGACAAGTAATGTCAGCAGGCCAAAACAGCCATACAATAAGATGTAGTTACGGAAAATTTTGGGTGATTTTAATTTGCGAATATTATCATTATACGAAATCGGATATAAGATTATAAAATGTAAACCAGCCAGCGTCAAACAAAATCTAAATGATTTCAGGTATCTACCGAAACGTAAATTTTTAGATGCAACACGCGTTAACTTTACTTGCTCTATTCAGCAAACGCCTTATTTGTATTGTATTACAAATACAAAAAACACAATTAATTCAAAAGATTATTTAGTGAACAAGTCTATATTTGCCTATTGCATACATGTGTTTACGTCCAAACAGGCGAATCCATATTGCCTTGGACAGTAAACTCAGTGAATGAGAATCAACGAATGCAACAATGATTATACTCCAAAGTGTGAGTAAAAAGCATTTAAGGTGTTATATTGTTCTACTAAAGAAGATCTGGAAATGTACTATGTTCAATAGGTATATATGTAACGAGTTATTAACTGTATCCGAATTAAGTGTCTTAATTCTTACATGTTGTAAAGGAGATAAGTGGTTTGCCAAATCACATATCAAATGGTTTTTGTTTATCTTCCATGTTTCAAATATAAATATTAAAGAATAAAGCATTACATACAAAATACTCATAGTGCAATAAATGGGACGTTGAATTCAAATTATGAGATCCTTTATATGTGCTGCTAAATTAAAGCGAAGTTAACACATGTAAGTAGTATAATAATATTCGTCAAGTGCCTAACTAATTTTGATAAGTCATCTCTATTAATCAAGTGAAAAGGTTATGAATTCGAATAAAACGGGTGTCTTAAACAAAGCTACCACTATCTATTGATTTTGTCTTATATATATATATCTACTAAATATATCACAACGCCACTTGTCAATGTCAGTCGAGCAGTCGCCAGTGAATCCCTTAAGAAAAGATTAATATTATAGCTAAAATCAATGGCAAACATCTATATACAAACACATTCTAAATTCATACTCGTGTCTATGATCTATAGCAAAAACCACCAGCAGCTTCGAGATGGAAATTTGTGTTTATCGACATTGAAATTGGGTATTTTGTCCAGGCCAACGTCTTGCACTAATCTGAATACACAGCATTACGTGAATATAAATTGGGCGATAATTGCAAAGTGAATTATGTTGTTATATGTTTTGATAACTGATTTCAATTAACATTAAAATAAACGGTAAGAAAATTATGGTAATGCTATAACTGGGGTTGACGTAGTTTCTATTTTATCAGACCATTATATGATTTGTGTCCATGCATACCATGTAGTGTTTATTATTTCGCAATTGTTGGCGCAAACAAAGCGAATCTTAGTAAATTATAACAATAAGTGATACATTAAAGAAACCAATATATACACTTGACCATATCATAATGGAATATCGAAAATAGCCCATTGAACAACAGATTCGTACAGATACGTACAATGGCATCATTTTTCACTCAAATCTGTTTTACAAGTTTTTTCATCAATAATTGATTTCTTAACGCCGCCCATTCAATTATTGACGATTCAACAGCATGTCAATATAATATGTTGACTGCATATAATTGCAGTAATTGATGAACGATGATATTTAATTATAATGGATGAGAAGTGAATCTATAGCTATAGTGAGATATAAAAACGTATATTTGAATCTGTTTTGCAGTGTATATGACGCCCGGTCTTTCTTGTTTTAAAAACAGTTTCTGTCTTTAAGTGAAAACACTGTTATCATTATAATATCCGACGGAACTATGCTTCAAGCGACGAAATGAGCCTGCCATAGGAACACATGTATATACTTCGAGTGTACTTCGAGACTTTCGTAACGCAACACTTTTCAATTCAAACTTTAATATTTCAGTTATGAGTGAAGATGTTGATTTAAAATTGAACATGTGATCATTTGACCACATTCTGTGCTAGTGCACGATCAAAATAATTCATCCGTGCTTTAGCACGTAGGGTATGTATGATTTCATGTTTTGTACGAAAAAATGGAAAACCCCGATATAATTCAAATTTTATTTCAATTTCATCATTCTATGTTGATTCTGACACCAGGAAAAATCAAATGATTAAAAACACAAACTATGTTGCTCATATGAATATCCAGGAGCGCAACCGCGCACTTGACATGCTGCAAGCCGGTCAGTCATTAAGAGCGTTTCTCTATTTTCACGAGCAAAAAGATGAAACCATAGCTACCACACGGACTTCAGCGTCCGATCGTCACGGATCAATTATTGTACCCATTTCACCCGTATCGACAATTGTTGCACCTCACCTCACCGCCTACACATTTTTATAAAACCATTTGTATGACACCAACCATGAATATCAGTCAATAAGATCTTGATTTTATAAAATGCAAAATTCCACATAAAGTTTGTAACACGTGGTATTCAGCAATGCGATGAAACAATAATTTACATAATGAATTGTGAGTTATGTGAATAAAATGCATTTTAATGTAATTATATGACGTTTATGTGTTTGAGGTATGGCGTGTTTCCTCAAGAATACATATGGCAGTTATGTTATATACCCATTACATGAATACGTTTTATAATGCACTTGCGTAAATATGTCAGAAATATGTAACAACTGTTTTATTGAGTTTGTGTTGTTATATGAGCGATTGATAAGCAATTCATATAAATCGTTTCATTGAAGTATTTCAACCATAATTTTTAACTGAAACACATACAATAGTGTAAAGCATATGCGCATATGTTTTAACGCAAATAAAATTGTTTTTGACATTCCTCTTTCAAAGAGGCCTTAAACATTCCAAAACATTTAATTGACCATAAACAGGAAGAGCTTGTAATTACTGTGTATGCTACCTCCCTTAACTGTATAATAGTATAAATGATTCCAATACAGAATAATTCATAGGATACTTGGAACAAATAGTATTTTGAACAAAATGAAAATAACTGATGATCCATTATGTACCTTTTGCAAACAAAGTGAGGAAAATGGAAAATTTAGAACATTTATTCTGGGAATATAAGATATCTAAAGCAATTATTGGTGAAATGTTACCAGGTCAATCTTTTCCTTTCATTTATAGGACAATTTTTCTCCTTGGCCATTTGACAAAGTCTGCTAGAACAATAAATAATGTTATTTATTTTATATAGCTGTACTTATACAAATGTAAAATTAATAAATGCATTCCTAGCATAGCTGGAGCCAAAAAATACATTAAGTATGAATATTATAACTTGAAAACAAATATAAATTTCAAAAAATAATTTTAAATCTTTTGCTATTGAATGGGAACTATTAAATCTTATTGTCTCACAAAGTTAAACTTGATTGTTGTTGTAGTATGTTTAAAAACTACTATTTATAAATGCATGTTATAGCGTACCAATACTGAAATGGACATAAATGTAGGACCTATGTGTCCTTAAATAAAATTATAAACACCTATCATTGTTTCGCTGATTGCATATGTTATTTTTTTCATTTCGGATTGCATTACATAATTGATTGTGTTATTGTTTATAATTGTATATGCATTTGTTTGCAATCTCGAAATAAAAGGTGTTGAAATCTAAACAAAACAACTGTATAATAGTTGTTAAATTATTAGTTTGAAAAAACGCATGCCATGGTTGCACTGCACTGTACATATTGTGTAATGTTGCCGTTATAAAACAAACCTACACCATTTGGTACATACTCCGTAGATAATAATAATACACATTTGAATACTGCACAACACGTGTCATAATAGCAGTTTGAGAGATCGCAAATACATAGCTTAAAACTGTTAAAAAAGCTGTTTTTTAACTTGAATACAATTGTAATTTAAAGTATATTATTCTATATTGTATGTAAAACGTTAGGTAAGAATTAAAATACAACGTGGGCGTTGTTAAGCATTGTATAAACCATACAATGTGATACAACAAACATCGTCCTGGTTTACATAATACTTTAGTGGTTACAGTGCGTGTGGATGGTGTATCCGCTGACTTCTATTAATTTGGAAATAAGTGGACAGCAACTTTAATTAAACATTACATCAATAACATCCAGAAATATGTGCTTTCATTGGAAAACAGGAATACGCAAAGTTGTTATACTGAGTGTTGAAAATGTACGATCAATATGATCTTGATATGTGATATGTGATTAAACGTATCCGTTTCAAAGAAGATCCGAAGAAATTGCGTCTGAATGCAGTATATTAGCACCCATGACATGTTTATGACAAAACGCTAGTAAACATGACAATTTGGCTCTCGAAAGACATAACCAAAACGACAAAATGATTAACAGCAGTATGTTCACGACTAGATTCAGAAGTAATTTATCATTCCACGTTATCATTCCACGTTACATAATGATGTGCAATGTCGCTTATACCAGTTGCTTTACGCCAAAAAGTGCTATTTCCTTTTGCACGTGAAATATGCATACTACTGGGTACCGTACAGTTTAAAAGTGTTTTCATCGGTGGATGTTTCTTGGCCTGTATTAGGCGCAGGCGAACAAAAGAAGATAGTTGATGTGTATTTATACACGTACCGCAACGCATACACTACATTAATCAGGTACATATTTTGTTACAATCCACATACTAAGGATAATTTAATTACTGGACTAGTCATTATGAAGGTTTATACAATGAAAATAAAATAAATAATATTTAATGCACTAGTAAAATCTTAACCTTTACAGCACTTATGTAGGTAAGAAAAACTAAAACTAAACTCCAATGATAAATGTTGTTTATCCACAACTTTGGTTGAATTTTTAATTCTCTTCTCGATAGTCTATACCGTCTAACATGTATCACCATTTATTCTTTCAAAATGTATTTCAATATGAACGTGCTTGCACAAATATCTTAAAACGGCGTCAACACTCGTAAAGCCATATAATGTAAATATGTGTCACAGTGTGTATCACCTTTTAAATTCCCATCGATCAGTTTTACTTTGTATCTAACACAAGTCACATATAAAACTCAAAACAAGGCGTGCGTAGAACCATATCAAAATAACTTCTATTAATCAGAACGCATGTAGCCAAGCGATACGAAGACGCAACACATGACCTTCATGTATCCAACGACCTATTAGTCGATCACAGTGGGTTCTCACTATTCCACAGCAGTACTAATGATTAGGAACTGGTTCTTAGTGGATTTCTCTGCTCACCAAGTAGGCTAGCGCCACAAGCGCAAAAACACATACGATGAGAACAATGTAGTGTTATCAGCAATAACCTCGACTTTCTGCTTTGAACGTAGAATGCAAGCAATACTACTGCAATGTTCTTTGTGTAAACTGGAATTCTTCGAACGCTTTATGCAATTAATAAAGATTCGAATGCACGAATTGAAATGTACATTACTGAAGACATACCATACTTAAATGAGAAGACGATCCTGCATTCAAGTATGTTGACAACTCAAACCGATACTACACAAATAAGCGGCTATTTAAACAAATGCATACATAGTTTTAATGTGTACTGTCTAGAGAAGTATAACAGATGAGGAAAAGCAATGTTTAAGTGGTTGAGGAAAACAATAATTAATTAATTACTCGAATATACACCTAAAGATATGAAAGGTGCATTTAGTATTTATTTGATAATGTAAACGGATGTTAATGATCAATTGCATTGTGTGGATTTGGAAAAGTATTGTTAAAACAAAATTACTTCCACTTTGTATAAACTTGAATACAATATAGCATATCTTAATATCAATCAAGTTGGTCATACTTTTTCACTTTATAAGAATACTTTTGATACAAAGTTCTTGCTTATGAAACATCGTAGGACTTATAATTCTCTTGCACCAGTAGCTTGACTGCTTAGAAGGAATATAGTTTACTTGTTAAAATATATTTATCACATGAAATACCTTGTTTTCAATGTTATACAGACGTTACGTATTTGTTTATATTATAGATGTGTAAAACAACATTTTTAAGCGTTTTCATTGGCTACAGCATCAATAACTAACCAATCGCATGGCTTAAATTTGGTGAAATGACGTCTTCAACATGAAATGACGCCACGATAGTAAACATCTTTTAGATCTATCAGCATATGTTTGATTAATTAAGGTGTATTTTATTTAGTTTAAAAGCATGTGATAAAACAGATCTGACACTCGTTTTTATATCATACCATATGTTATTAAACTCGTCCAGGAAATTCGTTAGTAAGCTCGCAAAAGGCAAAACAAAATTCCTGAACTCGTTTAATAAAATATGGTATGATATGACAGCGAATTATTTCCTTTGTATCGTTTACACGTCCCCCTTTTCGTCCCGGCACTTATTGATTCAAATCGTCTATATTTTAATTGAAACCTTCAGTCGTACACGGTGGTTAGTTCTTTTAATTATAAAATGACACAGGTATTTTTGAGTCGTTTAATGATATAAATAGCATATGCTCGCTGAATTCGATTAAGATCTTGCAGTCAATTTGAATGCACAAGTAATTTAGTTCGTTTCATATTTTAACTTTAATTTGCTATTTATTAAATATAATATAACTGTAACTACCGCAATGGTCGTTTGTTATCAATAACATATCGTTTAGCTGTAAACTTATTAATGAAGGTACACTCGCAATTCGTTTTAATAAAATTTCAATATAAATAAACGTAAATCCAAATGTGTCATATGTAAACATCCAATCGATCAATTTGTGTGTTCTTATTTATGTCATAATATCATCAAGTAGCCGAACAGCTTAGTGTTTTATTATAACTGCCTTCATGAACCACACCAACACGTGATCAACCGAGCTAATATCTATCTGATTATTATCTTAAGTTTACTGACAGGATAATTAGCCACATACAATGTATCCAGAGCTAATATAGTGCGTATCGATCGTTGTCTTCCAATTGCTTTGATTTACTTTGACATGGTGTTTACACTGATTGCAATACATTAGATCATACTACGCAAATGATTCTGATTCTGATTTATATGAATGGATAGCTTCTTCGCGCACCTATCTGCACTTGCCAGCGGGCCGTTACACATTATGATGTTGTATTGAAAGCGTTTGCTGTTGAGTTATAGCGTGGGGATTTCCTATCACAGTCCCTGAACTAGCACATGCAGTTATTTCAGTTAGTAGATGTGTAAAATTGTTAAGAAGAGAGTCCACCGAAGTTTAACGGTTTGCCGTTTGCAAAATACGATGTACACACATGCATTACCGTGGCGTCCATTATAAAATGCATTTTGTTCTAAAGTAAAACAGTGTATATCTCATATACTCTGTCCTTAATAATATTACAACAATCCTAAAAGTCCGATAGCTACCTACCGTAATCGTGATTGGAATGAGACACACGAATAGACAAACATATATTTGCAAAATATCACAAGCATTACGAAAAAATCAAACATCATTTGTAGATTTGATATGTATGTAAATGTGCATCAGTCTTGGATGTATCGTGTGCCTCTAGAAATTCCACATTTAAATGGATTTTCGTCTATTCCGAATGCGTAATGTTTTGTTGCTACAATCTTCCATAATAGTTGAACCTTTGCCATAATTCATAGTGTTACCGGTGCTAATGTGAGAGTAGAGAACTTAATACTATGAACTACGGAATTTATACCCCTTAGTTGTGTATTGTATCAAAAAAAATAGAATAATAAATTATTCTACACACGAAAATATCACTGGTTTAGTGTACATACAGCGAAGATATGTCATTTTTATGCTCAGCACCTGTTAACATTTAAACACTCTTCGCGCTAGTTAATTGTTAATAAATATTACCATAAAAGTAATTGACAGCTCGCGGAATCCAATTCCGCCTTGTTATACTGATTTTTGATTGACATCGTATCTGGACCAGCTTTGTACAGAATATGAATGCAAGTAACTCTGACTCAATACACATGTTTAATAAATCGTTATGCAAAATTACATTTCACATATTAGGATGAATTTGCGTTTTGACGAAATAACAAATGGACACAGTGAAATTATGATAGCCTTTGTGAATTTGGGTTTGGTTAACCTATTATAATATAACGTACCGTTTAAACGAAGGGATGCGCTATTAATTATTATTTTCCTGACTAATGGCTCTGTACAATTAATCAGCGCTTGTTGCGCATAACCAATAGTTGCTGCAGCGAAACGCGTTCAACGGAATGTACTACTGAGAAACCGAACGTCTCTTTCAACGAAACCGGATGCTGTAAGTCGGAACGTAAAACGATTTTCCATCCACAGAAAGTATTATACCATGCATACAATTCACATTTAAATTATATCAACTTTAATTTCTCGAGAAAAAAAGTGTGCAATATATTTTCGAAATGTATTATTGGAATAATATCTACATGTGGAAAAACGAAAGTTAAATTAGTAAACTTATAATAACACACAGTACAATTGTGCATAGTTACATACTATGGCGGAAACCACTTGTGATACTGTATTAACGGACCATTAAAATTGGATTTACATAGTCAAACAAAAACCAAACATAAAACATTCAAACTGATACGAAGTATCATCTAATAGGACAATCATACTTTTTACGAGGAGAGATGTAACTAAAATGAGATGCATGTTTAGCGCCTAGAAGTTAAATAGTCAAGTGTGCTGTAGTTTGAAACCCCTTAGCTTATAAACGTGTTTATGATAAAATAAAAGCAAATTGACTAGGAGTACGTATCATAGGTTTCTATTCAAGAGTCAAACTGTGAACATAATGAACGGGGTTACAAATGACACATTAAGCACGACGTTGGAGAATTATTTATAGCATGCACGTTTATTTTTATATATTGAAAGAGTAGTAGAATCACAATTCTCATCGAAAAAGAATTGACAAATAAAAACTAATTACATTATAGTGTTATTCAATTATAACATACAATCAACATTTAAACGCATCTACTACTTTTCACTTAAATGATTTAAAATTAAGACTGTTGAACAGTTGGCAGGAGCATTTTTTATACCAAGAGAGATATAACTCATATAAACTTATAGTTTCAAGTGGGGTAATCTAACTAAACGGGTTCCTAACGGGTAAATCATAAAATCAGCCAAATAAATTAAATATGTACTTTGTTTAAAAAGCCACTTCAGAAATGCATTATAATTACTGTACTTAAGTATGGCATCAATAAAGACTTGAACTTAAGATTGCAATTTTGATTTCAGATAATCATTTAAATACATCAGCACACCGTGAATTCGAGTCACATCTAGACACATCATTTCACTTTCTGTATATGTTCTATGCCACGTACTTGCACATATTAAAGATGATTAAAGATGGTTAAGAACTTGATCTGGTGCCTTTTCGGGTATGAATCGCTTGGCAGATAGAAGTTTGTAAGAGAAAGCAGTATGAGGCATGACCTATATGACATCCGATGACTTAACATATACCATCTTTGATAAATGTCAAAATAAATAACATCTGCGTTTATTGATAGTATGAATTTAAGGCAAAGCGCACTATTTTATTAAAACATACGTTTATTCAATTTATTGAGAGACATTGATGCTGATATGATTCAAATCATACAATAATTGAAATATATATTAGATGTGAAATCGATATTGAAAATAGTAATTGATGAATGCGTGTAACATTCATATCCTTGCACCGATTTATGACAGTCGATTTAATGTCCATAGGGCACTACCCTGGTCCCAGTTATGTCATTCAAGTACTATTTCATTATACTTAACGTTGACACCATCCGACAGTTAAAAAAGCACATCAATTAAGACATATTGATTTACTTTTGAAAACGGTCTGTGAAGTGATTGGGAATAAGCAGAACCAGCAGCAGCAATGACATATACCCCTCCTCCTCATAATCACACACAGCAGTCTTATTCCAAATATTGTATCCGTGTACGTGTATAGTAAATACATAGTAAGTTTGTGAATACGTTCAACATTCAGAGTAATGTCACATATACGCATCGATGTCTTAATATGTTGCCCGTCGGTCGCATACACGTGTCTAATCTGTAAATGTGTTACATACACACGTTTAATCTTGAATATGCGGCGACGTTTATTAGTGGCATTACTAGACAAGTTCCAGGTTCATGGTGACTGCAACTTTGCAATAAAATCAATTCGTTTTATTGTATATTTGAGAATTACCTCTCCAATATTATCGTCTGTGTATTGTATAAACAATTGTTCGTGGCACTTTTATGTTATTTTGAGACAGACAACAGAGGTTGATTAGACATTATTCAAATGTTGCTTGGTTCAGCTTCATGGGAAGCCTACTAAATCGAGAATGCAATTGTGGTATAAACAATTATGGAATGCTCCGAAGAGAACTTAACAAACCCAATAAAAGAGAATTGATGTTTGTTTAATTTGCATGGCCATCAATTGGGAAGGTTTGTTCTGATTAGTGCATTCCAAGTTAAGGCTTTTATGCTGTTTGTATGCAGTTCTGAATTATAATCCTAACGTTATTGTGTATGTTTCTTATATCTAATTGAAATTCGTTGCCACTCTGCCATCTGAGTAATTGATTGGAGTCCATAAAATTATCCAGACTGTTAAAGGGTTTAGTATTCAGCAAGATATCGCTAATAATTGCAGGAGATGCGCCTGTTGCTTATTTCGAATGCTGGAACGCTCACATATTACCTGGTGATATATTTACTCAATAAATGATATCAGACAATTTAGTTTTGCCGATCGCCAAACGACTTTGAATGTGACATGGAGTAATAGATAGAGAATAATAGGTTGGTGACGTGGATTGAGAATGGTTATCTGGCAAGGCGGAAAAATTTATCGGGTGAGCCGAAGGCGAACCCAATAAGACCCTCTTCCAAGCCAGATAACCATCCTCAATCCACGTCAACAACCTATCATTCTATTAATCCTGCCACATTTACACATTTACCGTTAACAGATTTTATCAAACACAAATGATTAATTGACATAACAAAATAATTATTCTGATCGGGCCTCCTACATGTACGCAACATGCCTAACGACCGAAAATCCACCGATTGAGTCAAAAAATAGTTCCACATTAAACCGTTTCTTTTAATACTTTTCTATTATAAATATGAGAAGAAATTAAAAACGAATCGAGAATGTGATATGTTTATTGTTGGAAATTGAAACAAAAACTGCAACAGCAAAATAAAAAATCAATTTTATTCCAACATTCTATTAGACGAAAATCAAAATGGCGTGCACATTCAGTCTAAGTCAACCGTTATATAAAATAAAATTGAGCCACACATCAAACAAATAATTGAAAATAATTATTATTACACGTAGAACATTATTTGGACAATTATAATATCAATTGCAGCTGAAACTGTGCTGTAGATAAGATTGATGGCATTATTTAACTTTAACAGGAGTCCTACACAAACTAAATTTAGCATAAGATAAACGACACGCTTACCTGACTCATCAATGACAACTTTAATCCAATGCTATTAACAAAAAGTAACAACTATAGCACTTTCATTGTCTGTTCTTCGCGTTATGCATGACGAACACATTACACACAACCCGAAATACGTTTTGGATTCGTTCAATGTTTTAAACAAAAAGTTTACTGTTAAAAAAATCACCACTACTATTTAGTTGTCCCAAAATATTTCGTCACCGAAATGACGTCACACGTGATACGTCATACATTGCGTAATCACTGAATGAAGATAAAAGTACGGAAAGCTGGTTCGGTAATATATGTTAAAGAAGANTTGCGACAAGAGTTCTGAGTTTGCTTTTCAACAAATTCTTGCATAATTAGAATAACTAGCGTTATTTAAAAAAAAAATGATGATAATGCGAGTGACAATTGTTTAACGTTCAAATAACTTGAGTGGTTTATGTACAAAAGTTTCGTTTGAGACTAAACCATTTGTGTAATCGCGCAAGTAAATTATTGCATTTTTCTCCTAAAAGTAAATTCGCAAATGAGATTTATTTTAGTTTGACAAAATAAACAAAAACATTAAAACATTGATAACAGTTAATTTCAAATAAACATTGATGTATGTGTTTGTGGAGGTTACAAGTATAACCTCATAATTGTCTGCAATTAAATATATATTAACATTAATATTGATCTTCAAACGTGTTTAAGGTATGCGTTTGTATTTGAAAGTTTACATTGCTATTTCTGATCACTTTAACTGTAAACACGAATAATTGTATTCACATTTATGTTCATTGTACTATTTTAAAAAATACATTCTTCATGATGAATCTTGGATCTAGTTTAACTGATCGATTGATTACTGTATATATGATGTCTTAAGTTGTGTTATTAATTATTTAATTTCTTCAAGTAGGTGTAACTCATATTGTGTATGAACGCGTTGCGTCTCTAAATATGTGTTGTTATTAAACATAACAACAGTTATAACTTTTGCTTTAAACAAATGCAATTGAACGTAACTAAAACATAAATAATTAACCTATGACAATGTGTTACTGTTAGTACGTTGCTCGGTAATATGCCCACTAGAAACTATATCAGCGCATTTTACTTCATAATCGTAGATATGAACTGGTACATTAAGTTGTATTACAACTGAAAACTATATCATAATTATTGCACTACCACACTATTTGCGAGTAAATAGGTGAGTTTTGTTATTACTTTGAATGCACTAACAATCATAATGCTCACGGTTGCTGTGTTGTGCAGTCCTTGTGCTCGTTAATGCATTGGGCATCTGGGCTAATTGTATACACATGCTGTTGATTATTAATAGGGTTAAATCGTACTGCGGCATATTTGTGTGTGGGTCAAGCTGTGAAGTGAATGCCAGCAAGTTACCAAAATAATGTATACTAAAATAATGAAATAATGGATAAACGTAGCAACCTCACGATCATAATTTCAACTAGTAGTATTGCACTTTAACAATATGTGTATTCATTTTCCAAAAACAAAAATAGTTGCAGGAAAATTACCCACACATCAGAAAACAAAAACACTAAATTAATTGCATGTTTTTTATACTTGATCACATTCCACTATGATGTCAATATAAGTTTGTATTAATATCAGTACGTATAATTTAAAGCTTAATGTAGACTAAAATGTATTTTCAAAACATATAAATGAAGAAACTCGAATCCATGCTTTCTGCAAGTGCCCCATGAATGCTAACGAGAAATGTAAATATGTATATATTTTTTGATATTTTAGAAATGCAACACGAATCAAACGCTAAACATAGAAACTTGTATATTTCGCACATTGAAGAACATTAATTATATTCAAAGTATTGACAAAAGGGCAATATGATCTGATAATCTCGTTGGAAAGTCTTTACCAACACCAATATGATTTTCTTAGAATGTTCCTATGTAGATGAACTTCTATGATTATTTTTTGCAATTTCATATGTCATCGTGTACGGCCATTGTAAAGCGCATGTTCTTTTAAAACACTGGAATGGTTACCAAAGGTTTTTTTCCTAAATATCGTATCTATCATGTCATTTAATTCATCCTTACTTTATTTGCAAACAACTTTACCTAGCGTACACGTCGACAAAAAATACTAATGAGTATCCAAAACGTTGGCGCCTATACCGTGGCCAAACCATACAGTAAAAAACGTACCTGCATAGACGGTTTATAAACATACCGGATCATCGTTTACGTATTCCTAACGGCTTTTCCTTTTACCTTTTACCACTGTTCAACAAATTAAAAATGTTTGTGTTCCAATATAATGTGCATTAAGCTGTTCAGTGCTGTTTATTTCTTAGCGCACGCCACAAAGCATTCTCTGGGTGTGAACAGAATCGAAGCAAAACTCTTGACATATATGAATTGGTCTCTGGGAAAATAGGGCTAAATGCATATGCGTCCGCACAGGGTAAACTAGGACAACTCATTCCGCCTATACTGGATTTTCGTTTAGAAGAGTGTTCTTTTTAACGAAATAGGCGTCCCTGATTAACTTCTGCGGTCTTCACGGGCTTATGTGGGACAATACTTTACGAGCATGCATTAAACCCGGTTGTCCAAGAGCGAGGATCATTATATTTGTGGTTGAAAACATTCACGTAGAATCTTTGAGCATCTCGTATCGAAATCGATTGCAATTTTAGCTGTACATAAACACAAATACGTGACTAATAATTATTAAATATCGAATGTTTCAACTTACATTGTTGTGCAAAGTCATTTTCTTAAGTCTTACAATAATTACTTTGTATGCAAATGCTTGGTATTTTGGGTAAAACGATCATACTAAACGTCTTTTAAAACATGCACAGCAGAAACAACACTGTGTCCTCTTTATATAGAAATTGTATCTTTCAAAAACGTATGAATGGGGGATTGGATTGTCATGATTATTCATGCATAACTGTAATGCAATTATAGAAAGCGATTTCATCAAATGCATTATCGTGTTTCCATACAAACACCATGCTTTTCACTCCATTAAATCAAAGTACAAAGCTTTTATGCGTTGTTTGTGAGTTGTGTTTTCGTTCAGAATGTGTTTAACCACTTATTGTCGAACCATTATCGACTAGATTGCATGATGCAAGGACACTCTATGTAAATTACACGACAATATGATTTTACCAAGCTTCATATACTGCATCACGTTCGCTTTTTAAACCGAGTATTACCATAACTGTAATCGGCGACACATAGGCCCAATTAAGCCTTGATTTACACATACATTATTTCCGAAACGACGGACGACATTTAATTTTTTGACAATCAAAGAAATATACGTATGTCACTAGACATACATGTTTCCGCGTGATTTTTTTGTATTTGAGATACAATGCACATTTTAAAATGATAATGTAATAAGTTTCAATATTTATATAGACACATTGATGGCATTGAACAGTTTATGTTTGTATAGAAAATGAAAAATGAACATAACTATCAAACTTAACAGATTCTTAAACACATGTGTACACGTCTTACTGCTCATACACTTATTTGTAACGTCCTAACACTGCGTTTGCAAACATTCTCGGTAATCAATGATACAAAGGGAAGTTCTTGTAATTGTTTTTACGGACTACGACATTCACTGCACAAACAATCAACACATGTTTTGCGAATATACAGATTAGTGTTCTCCTATTAACTACAGAGGATACGCGTTGAATGAAAATGTTCAAGTTGCGAAAACATTCTTTTTCATACTTAACACAAAAGCCAGCACTGCTTTGTTATTCATTCAACCTCTCGTCACACGATCAGAAGTTTCTAGTGCAGTATACCAAGGAAAGAAATGGTATTATATCAGATATGCTTTCTTTATCCCATCTTCATCCAAGAAATAACGATCCTCTCATCTATCAACACTGTATTGACAGGCTCCAAAATTTATTAAACTCTTAACCTCTGTAATTACATTTGAAGCTTAGGAATACCACATACTGTGTTTATGTCTTAATTAATACATGACTTTTAGACACTTTAATTATATTCGGTTTTATTACGATTGTATATCACATGTATGGCTTTTCCAAAGTGTTGCAAAATAAAGCATTAATAGTTATAGGATTCCACACGGTTTATTCTAGTAGTACAATATATATTCACTTAGGCCTTCGATTCAGTTTATAAAATCTGTATAAATAATTTGGTAAGTTCCTATCGATATACATCTTTACTTCAAATCCTATTTTTTTATGTTTAATGAAATATGTTCAAGACAATGTACTGACGTAATTATGAATGTTCGCAACTATGCCTTACATATCATCATGTTTAATGTTGACGGAATAACATGAATACATGTTTGTAGTTAATTTTCATTTACTAAGTAATAACGTTTAATATATGATATTTACTAAAAATTGTATAGTGCTTAATAGCTTTTCGTTCCAATGATTACGCTCAATAATTAATATTAGTACCCAACGAGCTCGTTCTTACTGGATACTTAAAATATAGAAATATATGCGAAGGTAACGCGCTAATATGACCGGCAACATAATCTTGACCATACTGAAATTTGTATTTCGGTTGCGTATAAGGCCTACTGTATTAGGATCATGTATAATGTTGAATTAAGATATGGATTGGTTGTAAGCATGCAGTATTTAATTCGTTAGCCATGCTGAACACAAGGTGCGTCTTTACACAATTCTAGTCACGAAACATAAAGTGCAACTTTCCTTATTATGACATGTTATGTTTGCAATTTGAGCAGATACCTACACAATTACTTGCATCTCTGGTAAAAGCCTTATGGTATATAAATAAGTGTATGATACAATAGTATAATTCACGACCTTCTTACACTAGCTGTCAAGTAATACGAGACGTTTCGATTTATATTTGTCTTTGTCCACGCATCAATGCAATTGATGTGTGGATTTAGATAATGAAATAATTAATAGATTATGAACATTGTTTAATTATACTAAGAGATGTCAAGTGTGCATACAGTTTTTTACAAACTTAGTTTACACATGCGGATGGCAGTAAGATAATAATCCATGTAGATTTGAGCTCTCCAATTTACGCTTGTTTAATTTCCAATATTCTCTTTCAGGCAGTTTAGCCTGTAACGATATTTGTCTAATGTCGCATGATTTCGTAAATGACCTATAAAAGTTTTCGGAGTGCGTGTGTAAAACTACGAATAAATTCGGATTATATGTATATATCATTCCGTAGCCATTTGAACTACATGTATATGTACAACTTGGTCCTTACATACAAACCTGTCTCCGCTCGATCAATACCTACTTAACATCAATTTTAGTTGTGTATCATTACCCTTAAAGTAATCATGTGTCATTAGTCCTCGATTGCTAAGCGATGTCCAATGATCGGTCGTCCAAGCGTCCGTATGATTTACATGACATTAATGTTGACGTTTATAGACGATGGAACGCATTGTGTCTCTTTTTGTGTTGACTTTACTGATATAACACATTTTTATTTATTCCCACCTCAATGTGCAATGATACCGAATTTTACCAACCATAGCTTAAGTCTAGTTTGTATAACACAAATAAAAACACAACACTGCTGAGAATCAAAACTGCATAATACAACCCTAAACATGTATTATGAAAATTTATCGAAAGGTATTGATTAATATTTAAAAAAAAAGATATAAGGATATTTATGAATTAATATACCCAAGAATATAATATTTTACTTACGCATAAACTAAATGGTGTTGACGATCAAAGAAATTCAAACAATATCATATATTTAAGATTACACTCGTTTTAAATAAACTGCTGGTTTTTACCATTAGGTTAGTACTTGAAATACATACTTAAAACCATACGTTTGGAACACATATGCAAACAACTAGTCAGGCCAGACACCTTTTAATGCATCGTTGATCGTATTAGAAAAAAATATCACATAAGTTGCAGATGAGTGAGAACTTGCTTTGATAGGCAAAATGATATGAGCGCTTGCTATACGAGCATTGTAATAGACAAACGGAACGGCGCATAACTCATGTAGCACCCACACAACGTTCACGCCTTTCATATTACAAAAAATGAAATGGTGCTTTCATTTGTCGATATTCTGTTAACATTTGTCAATTGGGCTGACCGCCATGCACATATTAACAAACACTAGTAGTTTATATGTATACTGTCGATACTTTGATTCAGCAAAACTACATTGAGAATTGTATTCATGTGAAACCAATTGCAACACCAAATAGGTCACTTGCAATTAGAAGTTAAGCGTGTATTACATTATTGGGCTGGTAATGTAGGCGATCGTAAGGTTAGTATTCCGATCGACGATTTCTGTATAATTGTGTGTTTGGCATTTCACATAGTGTGACTGAAGTATACATAACAACAACACACGTTACTATATTACTGTATGTGTCTGCAATTATTAAATTGAAAATATCAATACATGTTTGCATCTGTGATGAGTAATTTTGGCTCTGAAATTATATGCGAAGATTTAAAATATTTCTTTACGAGGTGTAAATATCGATTTGCGGCTTAGAAGAGGAACATATCGTTTAGTGTCTAGTCAATTATAATTTTAGGGAAGATGCCCAATATATATTTAAAATAAAGCTTCTCCCGAAGAAAACGAGACAACTAACAAGCGAAGCTGCAAAATCATGTCTCATCGAATGCCAATTGCATGTTAGCAGTAAATCCAATTCGATGTATTCGAAACATTGCTAATTCAATCCCGACACCATTGTATTGTATAAACAATTATATGTGGCAGTTCAATTTATTGCGAGAGAAAAGAGTGATTGACCAGACATGATTTACATATGGTCTGCATTAAGATGCGGGAAATACAAGAATGCCATACATTCCACTGTGATCTAAATTAGAATATAACTTAGTCTCCATTAACAAAAATGAGCTACTACTTAGCCATATCCAACACATCTGATTTAAGAGATTGTTGTTTTTCTGTTGCTTACTTAGTAAATTACATCTTTGTTATCTGGTATTTGCACGAACTGGGTGTTCATTATTTTAATGTTGTTGTCGTGTCTATTGTGAAATAATGACCCTAATACAATGATAAGTGGGTTTCCTGGCCACTAATTGGAACGCGTTCCAATCCAGTTTTCTTAGTAATTAAAGATCGTTAAAATCTTTAGTCTGTTAACGCCGTAAGTTTACGACATGATGTCGACAATAATTGCAGTAGAAACATATTTTACTAATTGCGAATACTGGAATTCAGAATTACTACGTTGTTGTTTACAAAATACTAGTAGTATTTTATAATCAAGCTTGTAAGCTTGTTAGACAATCAGTGACGCATGCATATAGAGAAAACACTAAGTTACTTTTAAGTTCGTGAATATGATTGCGTGGTTAGACGATTCAACATTCACATTATATGCTATTAATGCCGTTAGGTTTCGTTATTTATTTTTTACTAACTCATCTTTTTGTTATTTTGCATAGATGTTCGTCCAAAATGAACTACGTGTTTTATTTTACGTATGCTATTCCGAAAGCTTAGGAATTGTGTTATTATAATCCATATTATATTCGTAGATATATAATGCACATTTTTATTTTTTAGTGACACAATTAAATCCATTTTAATTTCCCGCAAATATATCTATTCATACGACACAAGAATAATACAATGGTACCATTTTAGTGTTCATATGAAAAGATATCAGTGTGGGACATACAAATGGAATTTATTGTGACACGAAAAAATTCAAACGTGCATTTTATAACTACAAACATCTATGTTACCAGACCACATCTGGCTTTGAAATATTGGTTATTGCTATAAGGAACATTGATTTTTTTTATAGTTTTTATACCAGTAGTTTCAAATGAAGACATGCGGTTTACTTCAAAGAACATTTGGTTAATTGTTAGATATGATATGTTTCATTCATAATGGCCCTATTTTAATTTGGTATTAGTGTTGACATATTTTTTTTGTCATAGTTATCTTCATAATAATGGAAATGGACGGGTTGATACTGGTCACTGAAAGATATCTTTCACGGTGCGCTTTTATTTCAGTGGTCAATACTACCACACGGCTGCATTATCCAATCTGTATACCTCACATTCAATGTTGCACACATCCTTTTACAAACAGAATGTCTGACCGAGTATGTTCGTTTTGTGATTTCTTCATAGTACACTAATTCATACAGAAGCAAATCGAGTCCCCGTGTCCTAAGAACCTCCACATGACAGATATGTGGCATCTTCTTACCGTATCAGGTATCTTGTAATCACAATAAAGTGCGACATTCAAAGCCGTTAAAATAACAACTGCAACCAGTTTGCATGTGATAGAGTCAATACTAGTACCTGAAGACAGCTGCTGTTGTAATAACGGGTATAGGGATTTTATTGAATAGGTTGTAAAAACGTTTCGAAAGTCACTTAAAATACACTTTTCTAAATATCAATTTTGCATGTCATGTGTGACTGGGAAAAATCGGTTTACATGCATAATTTGCTAATATACCTGCTGTAAATGAAATTTTCAAAAAGAACTTAATATAAAAAAGCTTCATTCTAAATTGGCCCGTACATACTTTACTGGTGTTTTTTCACTGTCGGAATATATTTTTTAAAAGGCAAATAAAATAACATTTAATCGTTACAATCTTTGAAAATGATTACTTTATTTACTACAACTTTGTATTCTATTTTACCTTAAATGATGCATTGACTAATTTCGTTTCTGTGTATTTGTTTAATCGCATGGACGTGTCGGATATTTTGCATAGCTGCGCATTCATTTATGATATCAGTAAAATGCATGCATGTAACACATAAACACATTGAAAGAGACATGTTCACATATTTTGGCATGTGTTGAAGTTTGTCATTAAATGCTTGAACTTGATAAATGTTAACACCGGAACTAAATGGCTCCAGTATAAAACAAGGATACAATTAAAGAAATAAAGTAATCCACACCGGGACTCGAACCACTGAACCTTGGAGTAAAAATCTAGCAATCCTCGTAATGTCACAAAATATAACGAAAACAACAGACCTCTCTAAATTATTCAATTGTTTCGGGTTTGTAACGCTTTATAATTTTCAAGTGTTAACATCATCAAAAGATGCATATCATGGGTATTTTAGAGCATGGTAAATGTTCAGTATTACTGTTTCCTCTCAAATATCATAACTACAACGAACATTTGCAGATCTGTAACAATTTTTGTCAATTTTGTCAATTTACCAAAACGTGAACAAGTCGCTTTAATGCATAATCTACATTCAAAAATGTAACTGTCACCACTCCAGTTTGGCTGTCATAAAACAATAAAGTTTATCTAACGTTCATGTAATATTGACTTTATATAAATAATGATGTTGATAAACTAGAAGTCATCACAAATAAATTACAAATGGCAGTACTTCTTTATTTATAATGAGAGTTCCTAAAGCTACTTACACAATGGTCTATTATCGTGGTATTCTATCTTTATCCCTTTATGACAAATTAAATTAAGATTGCTAGTAAGAATAAAATTGTTATCATAAAAATTGATATTACTGTCTAGGTACAAAGTTTACCCTGACAATTTATGTAATTGATAAAAGCGTGTATTATTGATAAATGACCGACGCTAGGCCCCATGTTTCATAATCAATGTCAAACGCCAAGACAATTGTGTGTTTAGTTCACAAGATGGTTATTCAACACATTTTGTACGTTTATATTACCATACATAGCAAGACTTTCAGCGTTTAAAAGCTATTAAAAGAACTTCACACAGGTTCCAAATTGGTAGTTTTCTAACATCACCACTTAAAAGCAATGCATAGTGCTGTAATGATATACGCCATTCAACAAATCGAAGTGTTATTCTAAAAATAAAAAGCTTATTAATTTAAACTGTAATATTAAAGAGTTAATAACATTTATTAAACGAATGCATGGTAAATAGTTTGGTCCATCAAGTAGAAAAAAAAACATATTGCTGAACAAGTACCCGTTGATACTGGACCTGTGAGTGTCAGATAGCCCTCGCATCAAAGATGTTTATTTTCCTCTCTATGACACGATATGGCTCTCCTCAAAATAAGCTGATATTATCCGATGCAAAAACAAATTCAGTGCAGCTGTGTATTACGAGTTATTATGAAGCGAACAAAGACATGCGCGGAGGTTTTAATGTCAAATTAAGTGGATATTTCACCGGGTTGTAAAGCACGCGGTGACCACTTAAAGATCTTAATTTGTGTTTACACTGAACATGACATCATCTCCACTTTCATTATGCTTATTCGCATACCATTTGAACGTAATTACAAGTTGGAAAGGTCCAGTAGTCTACTGAAATGTTCTGATATATATGTATGATATATATCATAACTAATTTGTTTGTTTAACTGATAGCCCGTGCAGAACATGAACTATAGAAGGCTTTTCAATTATAGACATAAACGTTGACAGGCCGAAGCGCAAGACTACACATTGTGTTACATTTATTTCGCGAGTGTATGCATTTGTTTGGTAGGTTTTCAACAAAACTTCCCCTAAAATATACTAGTATCTCTATTTCCATAGCATGCAGCGCTAAATTTATGTAATTGTGTAACCAATTGTCATAAATGGTCTGTCAGTTTTTGAGAATACGTTTTCAAAGAACACCATTACTATCGAGTCCTATCTTATAGACCGGTAGGTCAAAAGGAATACAATCGATACCAGCATGTTGTGTAGGCAACCCGCAACCTCGGGGCAATAGCTGAGCGTATTGAACCATCGTCCCACAGTTTGACAGGCAAACGCCTCTACCATAAGGTCATAGAGAAGGTATCATTTGACAAAATGTACAACTGGGCTTGCTTATTTATAATATTGATAAATGATGGTAAAGTATAGAATATTATCGTTATGATGCTACGCGCTCTTGAAAACCCAGACTAAATGCATGTGCAATCCGAGCAGGCTAATCACGGACGACACGTTTCTCTTATATTGAATTGTTCGTTCAAAAGCAGTATGTTGTAAACGAAAATCCAGTCTAAACGGAAAGTGTCGTCCCTGATAAGTACGTGCGGACTGCACAGGCTCATCGTTGACGATGCTTTACGCACATGCATTAAGCCCTGTTTGCAAAGAGACCGCCGATATGCACTTACAGTTAGTCAAATAGAAGAGTGATCCCAGGATGAAATTGTCACGGTAACACAAAATCAAATAAACCTTATGCTTTATAAACAGTCTTGTTATGATGGTAAGATATTATAATGTTTTATACACAATAACATTTAAAAATAATATTTGTATAGAATATAAGTGTTAAAAACTAATTTGTAAACGAAATAGTATGGCGATATGCAATTATACATTGAATAAATAAGCAGCATTTATATTATTTTGAATTAGTTCGAAAATCCTTTGTAATTTTATCAGAATCAGTATAAGTTAAATTGTTAAATGTTAAGTTGCTACTTGTCACGCCAAGATTGATTCCACGAATAATGCATTTGTATTTCAGAGGTGAATACTATTCCATGCTTGCAAAATAAAGAAAGGCAACTGTAGATACAACTACCTATATATCTCATTTTACATATCATGCGTTTCGTTGAAAAACAAGTGAATTCAGGACGTCACTTTCCATCTGCGGTGGATACATGTTTAAAGCGGGACTGTACGATTTTTATATGTGTTAAATTTTAATATATTGATAAAATGATGTTACGATGACACAACATAGGCAATAAAAATTATACATTGAAGACGAATTTTATAAAATTCATCAAAGACAAGTTAGCGCTGGTTAAAACCGATGCCGATACTTTTACTCGTATTTGTTAGGAAATAAAATTGTGTCTTTGTGTCGTATAAACGAATCTGCACTAAAACTAAATTTAGATTCACATTGTACATGCATTATGTATATGCTGGCGAATTTGGCTGGAAGCCATTTTCAATTTCAGATTTAAATATCTGGCTTATTTCGCATTTTTCGACACATGTTCTTCTTAACTTTTATTTTAATTTATATTGAAATATATGTATACTAATTTTTACCACATTTTATAAAAATTCATAAATATTTGACAAAATCGTACAGTCCCGCTTTAAAACAGACTTTATTGAAACAGAAAGAAAGTATATTGACCTCTTGCTACGTATTGAAGTGGCCAGTGCATAAATCATATGCATGTTACTCTCGGTTAACACTTGAAATGAAATCACATTTTATCGTTACACTCGTCGAAAATGANATGTATTAAATGAAATATTTCACTCTTTTGACATTCTTGTCCGCAATTGAACCCACTTGATCTTTTGAAATTAATACTCTACCTAGTTTAACCACATGACTTGAATCAAATTTCATGAGAATAAATTAAATACTCATCTAGCATCATGGGCGATAATGTGAAAATGTTTAGTGTATAATCAAAAGTATTTAACCATCATTGTTATTGAACAATATATTACTGTTTGCGGAGTCATTTAACAATTAGTTTCACCTGGCAGATACTCGAAATATAAACTATTAAAGATGCATTTCTTTTTCGTTGCACCTTTACGTCTGCTAACATTTGCTCATTCATGCATTTATTACAGGCGTGCCATTCGTTTGCCAAGAATGTCGGAGCTACAAACAATGTGAAATAATGTTTTCGTCTGATTGCCATTGTTAAAGCACCATTACTACTCAAAATCAACGAAAATTTCGTAAAGTATTTCGCCAAATAAAGTTACCCAATAAAAAAACAATGTTCCTTATAGCAATTGCAGAAACTTCAATGCCAGATTTAGTCTGGTAATATAGATGTTTATAGATATAAAATGCACGTTTTTATTTTTTGTGACACAATTAAATCCATTTTAATTCCCCGCAAATATATCTATTCATACGACACAAGAACAATAAAATGGTACCATTTTAGTGTTCATGTGTAGTATGAATAGATATCAGTGCGGGACATACAAATGGAATTTATTGTGACACGAAAAATAAAAACGTGCATTTTATATCTACAAACATCTATGTTACCAGACCACATCTGGCTTTGAAATTTTGGCTATTGCTATAAAGAACATTGATTTTGTATTGGGTAATTTTCTTTTACGAAATAATTAACGAAATTACCGTTGATATAACTGTCTAGGTACAACGTTTACCCTGACAATTACATGCAATTGATAAAGGCGTGTATTATTTATAAATGACCGACGCTAGGCCCCATGTTTCATAATCAATGTCAAACGCCAAGACAATGGTGTGTATAGTTCACAAGATGGTTATTCAACACATTTTGTACGTTTACATTACCATACATAGCAAGACTTTCAGCGTTTAAAAGCTATTAAAATAACCTCACACAGGTTCCAAATTGGTAGTTTTCTAACATCACCACTTAAAAGCAATGCATAGTTCTGTTATGATATACGCCATTTAACAAATCGAAGTGTTATTCTAAAAATAAAAAGCGTATTAATGTAAACTGTCATATTAAAAAGTTAATAACATTTATTTAATGCATGCTTGGTAAATAGTTTGGTCCATCAAGTAGGAAAAAACATATTGCTGAACAAGTACCCGTTGATACTGGACCTGTGAGTGTCAGATAGCCCTCGAATCAAAGATGTTCATTTTCCTCTCTATGACACGATATGGCTCTCCTCAAAATAAGCTGATATTATCCGATGCAAAAACAAATTCAGTGCAGCTGTGTATTACGAGTTATTATAAAGCGAACAAAGACATGCGCGGAGGTTTTAATGTCAAATTAAGCGGATATTTCACCGGGTTGTAAAACACGCGGTGACCACTTAAAGATCTTATTTTGTGTTTACACTGAACATGACATCATCTCCACTTTCATTATGCTTATTCGCAGAGCACAACAGCGCTTATTTAAATTATTTTCACATAAAGCCATCTTTTATCGCATAAAAGTAGATCTTTACAATAAGTTAGTAATATATTAATCACTGTTGAATTAAACAGGAGTTATGTCAGCAGTAATGTGTACAACTACTAAATGAGTATTGCGATTGCGCATACACTTGTTTAAGTTAATGTAAAATTCATACCATTTGAACGTAATTACAAGTTGGAAAGGTCCAGTAGTCTAATGAAATGTTCTGATATATATGTATGATATATATAATAACTAATTTGTTTGTTTAACTGATAGCCCGTGCAGAACATGAACTATAGAAGGCTTTTCAATTATAGACATAGACGTTGACAGGCCGAAGCGCAAGGCTACACATTGTGTTACATTTATTTCGCGAGTGTATGCATTTGTTTGGTAGGTTTTCAACAAAACTTCCCCTAAAATGCCGGAGTTGGCTTTAACAACTTAAACAGGTGTCGGTATATATCTCTATTTCCATAGCATGCAGCGCTAAATTTATGTAATTGTGTAACCAATCGTCATAAATGGTCTGTCAGTTTTTGAGAATACGTTTTCAAAGAACACCATTACTATCGAGTCCTATCTTATAGACCGGTAGGTCAAAAGGAATACAATCGATACCAGTCGATTAGATAGCATGTTGTGTAGGCAACCCGCAACCTCGGGGCAATAGCTGAGCGTATTTAACCATCGTCCCCCAGTTTGACAGGCAAACGCCTCTACCATAAGGTCGTAAAGAAGGTATCATTTGACAAAATGTACCACTGGGCTTGCTTATTTATAATATTGATAAATGATGGTAAAGTATATTATATTATCGTTATGATGTTACGCGCTCTTGAAAACCCCGACTAAATGCATGTGCAATCCGAGCAGGCTAATCACGGACGATACGTTTCTCTTATATTGAATTGTTCGTTCAAAAGCAGTATGTTCTAAACGAAAATCCAGTCTAAACGGAAAGTGTCGTCCCTGATAAGTACGTGCGGACTGCACAGGCTCATCGTTGACGATGCTTTACGCACATGCATTAAGCCCTGTTTGCAAAGAGACCGCCGATATGCACTTACAGTTAGTCAAATAGAAGAGTGATCCCAGGATGAAATTGTCACGGTAACACAAAATCAAATAAACCTTATGCTTTATAAACAGTCTTGTTATGATGGTAAGATATTATAATGTTTTATACACAATAACATTTAAAAATAATATTTGTATAGAATATAAGTGTTAAAAACTAATTTGTAAACGAAATAGTATGGCGATATGCAATTATACATTGAATACATAAGCAGCATTTATATTATTTTGAATTAGTTCGAAAATCATTAGTAATTTTATCAGAATCAGTATAAGTTAACTTGTCAAATGTTAAGTTGCTACTTGTCACGCAAAGATTGATTCCACGAATAATGCATTTGTATTTCAGATGTGAATACTATTCCATGCTTGCAAAATAAAGAAAGGCAACTGTAGATACAACTACCTATATATCTCATTTTACATAGCATGCGTTTCGTTGAAAAACAAGTGAATTCAGGACGTCACTTTCCATCTGCGGTGGATACATGTTTAAAACAGACTTTATTGAAACAGAAAGAAAGTATATTGACCTCTTGCTACGTATTGAAGTGGCCCGTGCATAAATCATATGCATGTTACTCTCGGTTAACACTTGAAATGAAATCACATTTTATCGTTACACTCGTCGAAAATTATTAGTTTTATTTTCTTCAGTTGTTTTTTAAGTTTAACAATTAATGAACTAATGTCTGTGATTATTATCATAATTACATGATACAGCGGATATTTAAAATATTTGAGCGTTAGTTCATACTATCAATATAACGAATGCATAAATCAAATTAAAACATTTGATGCCAGATTTACATTCAATTAGTGTGACTGTCACCACTTCAGGTCGGCTGTCATAAAACCATAAACGTTATCGAAATTATACGCAATATTGACTTCAAGAAAATGTCTTGTTGATAAACTAAAAGTCATAAATTATAAGTGCCATTTCTCCTTTTTAATTTTAAAGAGATGTTATCATTTAACTATCAAGCCGTGGTTTATTGTATGTGGCTTTCATACCTCCATTACGGTGTGTCACATTGATGACAGATTAAATTAAGATTAATCGTAATAATAATTAAATAAAAATCGGCCTTGTAAAGAACACATGTGGTGTCATTGTAAACATTAATAGAACAACTATTTTTGGCAAAACTCCAAACATAAAACTGTAACAATCAAAGGGTATTGTTAAAAGTGTATTTGTAAATGACCTTCACGTGCGCCTATGATTCAACAAATATGTGATACGCTGTTACACGTGTCGGTTTGGATATTCAGATTGCGTTCATCACATTAGTCCTTTACATTACAAAGCATAATAATACTTTCTTTCTTATTTAACGAAATTAAAACAAGCTCACCAATGCTCCAACTTTCGAACTGTCTAACCGCATTGATAAAACGCAATGCATTATACTGTAGCGATATACCACATACAACGAATCACAAATGTTTTTCTTAACGCATATGGCGTAGTAATTTAAACCAACGACATCCAACGAATAACATGTGTGATTATTAACACAAACACCGTATTTATTTAAACCGCCATTGAAATGAGCAAAATACTCAAACTGAACTCCTTAATTTTACAAATTTTGGTTCGTGAAATAAAAAAAAACGTTATCATCGCCAAATTAGCTTGTGATGAAAAACTTGCAAGTGTTAAGAGTGTCATTACATCGCAAATATTCAATGTCCCCTCTCAGAAAAGATATGGCTCTTCGGAAAACAAGCCCTTATATATAACACCTATCTAGTCTTCAAAAGAATAACACATACAGTGCAGCTGTGTGTTAAGGATCATCGTTTGGCTAATAAAGACGATACAATAACATATTTTTTTACACAGTTTTGCAATAGTGTTTTTCTTTTAAATGCCTGGTGCTTTTCCTGACTGGTATTTATCCATATGCTATATTTGTTCTTATTACCAGCACTATACGAAATAATTAAAACAACTGCCTTACAAAATGCGAAATTTTGATCGTTTAAATAACAGACAATGATTCGTCATTATATCGGATTATTGTATGGTATTATCCCCTTAAGGACTGAAGCAAGATGGTGGACAGCTTGAAGCCCATGTATGCAGACTGTGTAAGAACGGAAGCATTGAAGACGAAAAACATTTCCTGTTCTAGTGTTCCTTATATAATTTTCTAAGAGCAGGTTGTTTCTTAAATCTGTTAAATCAGTACGATTTTGATATCAATAAAGTACTTATTGTTTTCTTTATGCAATAATGTCCTATACAAATTGCAAAATACTTAGTGTTTTCCTTTACGCAGAGAAAATAAACTATGCATACCGCTTAGTACAGTCGAACTGCGATATACACAGCCACGCGAACCGCCTTTGTCTTTTTGACGCGTATAGACTGTAATGTTGATCATTTTGTATACAATATGTAGTATTGTACATATCTTTATTAAGATGATTACGTTGATGATCTATAGGCCCAAAGGTCTGGGCGCTTCGATATGTCTTATAATTGTGATTATTTACCAGTAGTGTAAAATGCACATGTTACTTGCCTGCTAGCTTTCTTGTTTACTTACTCACTTACTATACGGACTGCAAATTTATATCATGGTGGTAAAATCACACGGCTAACATACGGCCGAAATATTCTCGTTGCTGCTAAAGTTTATCATAATTATAATTATAGCAAATGCATGAGATTAAGAGAATCGAGTAATAAAACTGCAATTAATTTTATCAATAATTGACTACTTAGCTCCAAAACAAGACAGCTTCTGTGCAGACACACATGTGTGCACATGCTATAATATTTGCAACATATTAATATGTTAAATGTTATTTAAGATACTATTTACGTATATCAACATGATTTGTTTTTTTTTAAATCGCTGTCAACTAAGAACGTATGCTTTGCATTTGGCTAAAAGCTTTAACTACTGGATGCGACGATTGCTAGACAGAAATGTATTTCGATTCAATGTAAGATTTAAATCGTAAATCACTTAGTTGATGAATAAAATATATTTATTTATTTCGTCACCATGATTACATAAACATGGCAATTGAAATTGTTAATTATATTCAAAAAACAACATTGCTACATAATACTATAACACATCTCTCATTAAAGGTATATTCAGATCGTGACGCCTTCCATAAAATTATAAACTAAATATTTTATTGACATTAAAAAACAGTTGATATAAAATTAAACATCATCCCATAAAAATGCTTCCGGTCATTAGCAAACATTGTCCTTTTGATATATATTTCGAGAGAGGTTATCGATTAACGACCAAGTTGTGGATGGTCTATGTACACACTGATTTCTTTTTTGCGGGTTTATTGCGTTGTAAAATTGATGTAACACATCTGTGGCCCGGTACATGTGCCACATGGCTAGAAAATAGAATAGTTTATTATGAACATTCGAGTGTACAAGTATAGCTTGCAATGACATAATATCGATGTCAAAGCAATTCACATTTTGTTAAAGGTATATTAAACGTTTTATTAACTGAGAAAACACATCAAATCACTGCCTGGTGAAAAGAGAAGAAAATGATGAAACATGTACCCTTCATAATTCTGGCTTTAGACATTTGTATATTATGCATGTACGTAATTTGTTTGAGTTATCGCATTGTTTGATAATTTTATAGTTCTGCATCGACCGTAACAATACGTAGACTATTTAGCAAGGCCTTTGTGAGTCCCGAAATACATACGTAGGACTTTTCCAACAAAACAACCAATTTGCTGTTAATAATTACGTTTGGATGCGAAACATACAGTTTCTTTCCATAAACACTGAGCACCCATACATAATATATTTATAAAATAAAAACAAGACCGCTGTGCAATTCATATAGAAATACCCTAGAAAGCTAGGGTATGTAATCGTTGTATTGATAATCTCGTAATTCATTGCGTAGATGAATATGAGTCATTGCTGTCCAATACATATCTTTGCATACCTGCATGTAATGTGTAAGCTACCTAGCTAGTGGTCCTCGATTTTAGTTTGTAGCCACTTTAAAATGAGAAAATATACTGCCACTGAATGTACTAACTGTATAATGGTTAAGATCGTGTTTAATATAACATTTGAAACAAATATATTTATGATAATTGTGATCAATGCATATACAAATGTATGTTACACTAGTATCATACTAGTAATCCCTTATGTTAATATACACAACGAACAAAAGACCGTAAATCTACGTCTACGAAAATTTGGAAAACTGTTCTTAAACAAACATAGCATATGGAGTTATCATTTGTACTGCTCGGTTAGTATACAATCATGCTTGAAGCGAAATAATTATTCTAAATTATTCTAATAATTAAATCTGTGTCGTTCTAATTCGTGAACATTAAAAAAACAGGCTAACAAAGGCATCATAAATCCAAATCGTTGTTTTCCTAACGATACACAACGCTTAATCGAAATATATTTATTCCATTACAGAACACATTGAGCATATTGTACTATACTTTTATTATTTATATATTATTCAACATTCTTCTGCAGTTTAATTCAAAACGACAATATCGGCTTAATCGATTTCATCAACCGAACAAGAATATTTTATTTCTTAATGAAACACTTTCATCCAACAAACTTTGGTTCGCCTATACCTTGTTTCGAACATAACTTTAACTGTTCAATGATTCAGACATGCATTTCACAGCCACACATTTAAAACGGCCATTGTAAAGATTAATGTACTTTTCAGTGGCTCAGTCAGATATGGATATGTTGCTCATTTTAATTAACTTTCAGTATTAAATCAATACTCACCTTGCGCTGTTCGTTATACGATATGCAAATATGCATATGCAATAAGTCTCAAATGTAAATTACAAATACTCCATTTTTTTTTAAATATATTTGTATAAAGTTTTTTCAAAGTATCAATTTCTTTTCGGCATGCACTAAACAATTGCATTAATCGCTTTGATCAGTTTCATTGTATTTGCTAAACACTAACAATACGTACGTATTCTTTAAGTGTGCAAATATGTATAAGCATGCAGTTTAAATAGAGCGACTTAGCATAGTTGACGCATATTTGAAACTTATTTTTATTAAATTGCCACATGGAAGAAAGTGTAAAATACAAAATGGATATAACTATGTTCTAGTAATATTTGTAAAGCCTCTATTTAGGCCTTGGTATTTAAACTCAGTTTGCTATGTGCAAAATGTGTTAATGTTAAAGCCTCTATAATGCTCAACAATCATCGACAATTTGTAATATATTTCGTAAAATAAAGTTTACATATAAATAATCAGTGCTCCTTATAGCAATAGCCAAAATTTCAACTTAAGATGTGCTCTGGTAATATAGATTGTTGTAGATACAAAATGCTCGTTTTTATTTATTTTCGACACAATTAATTTCATTTTAATTTCCCGCAAATATATCTATTCATACGACATACAAACACTAAAATGGTACCAGGTTAGTGTTCATGTGTCGTATGAAGAGATATCGTTTCGGGAAATTAAAATGGAATTAAATGTGCAAAAACAATTAATAAAAACGAGCATTTTGTGTCTACAAACATCTTTGTTTCCAGACCACATCTGGCGTTGACATTTTGGCAATTGCCATAAGGAACACTGATTTTTAATTGTTTAACTTTATTTTACGAAATAGTGTATGAAAGTGTCGTTGTTTTTGAGTAGTAATGGGGCTTTAACTATTATGTTATATAAAGTGTAAACACGATATTGCTCAGAATAGATGTTCGTATTAAATAGCTGATGTTTAGTATAATTTAACATACATTTTAACATTAAGCATTTAGCAAGTGGAATTTCACTTTGCTTATATTGTTCTGCTGCCAAGCTAGACTCGTGTTACGAGAGCCACTTTAGACATAAACAAGCCAAACGCATTTATTGAGCGTAAGTGTACTGATTAATATACTTTTTGCTGAGTTGTCAATAAACGACAGGCTTATGTAAACAATGGAAAAATAGTTTTCGCAAGGACAAAACATGCCATTTTCTGTTGAATATGAACTTTATGTAATAGCTATTGAATTCGTCTTCAGGATAGTTAATTAAAAACTTAACAAGTTAAAGTCTCAGAGTGTGGGCTATTAACAGTTTAAACATCAACGGTGTGTAAACATTATATGGAATAAAAGCTTAGGTAAAGTGTCAAATAGTTCAAACAACTCAACTATTATCACACATTTGTGGGTTGGTACGCTTCTGTCCATATCTGAATGTAAATGTAGGTATATTTAATATTTAATTTAACTTGGTTACAGGCAAGTTGTGGATGATTAAAATGTAAAAAGCTAATTCGTTGTATTCATATCCCCCGCCAATTTTAAATATTATGTGACAGACGGAATGACGGATGGACGAACAACGCCAATGCTATATACCTCCGTCTTTGGTGGGGGATAACAAGTGATTAAGTTTCACATGTATTATCCCCCGTCTGTCACAAACTGTTCAAGGCTATATCTAAAAACCTTTATAAAATTTCAGCATGAAATGTCATGGGTGTGAAGATATTATTGATGAGAAGTACAATGCACAAGAACCATAACCGTACAATTTCTTAAAAAAGAGGTATTAGGTATAGCCCTTTGTTGTTTGTGTACGATTCCCAACTGTCACTGATTTGTCAGGGCTATATCTCAGACACCTTTACGATTTCAACATGAAACTTAATGGGTGTATAGATATCAATATAGGGATAATACACGTTTTCGAGGGAATGATCATCTGCGGGCGCTCGAAAAAACCGTTCCGCAACCGATTTTGAGGTCGCCCGCAGATGATCATGTCCGAGAAAATGTGCATTTTCGGTATTGTTGCATAAACAAATCAAACATAACAAAATACATTAAAATAACATTGAAAACAATATGTCTTGTTCATTCGACATCGACAAAATAATTCAATTATTTCATATGACGTCATACAGTTTAAGGTTGTGTTTTACATATGCCTCACTCGGTCATCATCCGAAATGACGAGGCTTTACCTTCGGATAGGCAGTTTTCGATTTAAAATGTGTTTAACAGTGGAATAAAGCAAATTTGAAATGCAGCCGCGCAAAGTAAAAAATGAGGAATTATTTTGTCGATATCGAATGAACAAGACATATTGTTTTCAATGTTATTTTAATTTATGGATATGAAAGACACATAAAAGGGCTTGAACGGCACGTGAATCGCCTTGTTAATACACGATTTCTCCCGGTCAAGCCCTCCTTTTGTCAAGTTTCTGCACCCCACCAGAGGGCATTATAGATAAAGTTTATGCAATAATTAGGAGAAGTGCCATGAACAAAAACCATAACCATACATTTAACAAACGAATAGTTAATCACACATGATTCATATAATATGCTATATTCGATAGTTGTCGACAACAAAATCACAATTGAAACTGTAAAGCGAGATATTTTTTATTGTGGTTTTCAGAAGCATTAACTACCTATAGCTTCGCATTCGCATACCGAAGCTGTGATGCTTATAAACATACAATGGCAAACTATATGCTTTTCGGCCATATACTTTCGAAATAAGATTGCATGCTATTTTTATATCCGTGTTAATGGTCTGTTTCGGTCAACAGATTAATAGAATAAACATATAATAAATCCGCGATCTAAAAACTGTTTTATGACAGAAGTTTAACGAAAGAAAAACACATCGTACCAACATTATCTGTCAAATTTTTCGAAGGCATACATGTATCTCTGGTTACAAAAACACCAAGTTCACAGGGTGCACACCAATTCAAACAGCTTGAATTAAAAGGTAAACCAAAACCCCTCTTAGGACCGCCTTGTTTTTTACGATCATCTCGCCGTTAAAATACTTGATTCTTTTCATCTTAAGTTCAACGGTTCAGGTCCACAATATTCCAGTTTACAATCCCTAATCCCATAATACAAATAGTCAAATAACGCCCAAAGGATCCCGTTATTGGGACAATAAAAAATGTACATGGAAGCTTAAAAATAAAATGCATTCTTTTCATTTCTGACACAATAATTTGTGTATATCAATTCCCGATATTACGAGGTCGATTGCAACCGCATAAAACCATATTTTCAGTATAAATATGTTACCTTTTTAGTAATATTTGCCGTTATTACTGTTGAAATATCAACTGTATGTATTTGCATTTTATAGAATAAAAACGTTTGCCCAAGTTTCAAATGCTTCAAACAAGTAAAATATTATAACAATGTTTCTGATTGGAACGTGGATCTCAATATTTAAATTCTTGAAAGCGATTAGAGGTAACTTACTCATAGCTATTACGTACGCACGCGAGCTTTGTCAAGGGGAAAATTGGTCTTCTGTCATATGCGGCAAGCGTAGCCCCAGACCAGCCTGCGCATCCGCGCAGTCTGTCCAGGAGCTACGCTGTCTGCTATACATTCACACACGGTGTCGTGGGTTTAATTAGCCGACACGGTAGCTCCTTACCAGACAGTGCGGATGCGGCGGCTTGTCTGAAGCTACGCTGACCGCATATGGCTTTAAACCCATTTTCGCATGACGCGGTTTATGTTATTTCTGTCGACTGACAACGTGTTTTCGGGAGTATCATTTTATCTTTCTTTCTGTATCGTATCTATTTACACTACAACTAGCCCTTATCATACAGCTATATTTGAAGGATTACTCTAAAATGCTTCGGTTAAAGATTGTGAAGAATAACACATAATTTTTTCACAGAGCGATTACTCAATCCTTATAAGCCGTGAATTATTGCGAAAAGCAAATCACACGAAGAAAATCAATTTCAATAAATGAAAATTGATTTCATCGCAGTCACCGAAGATGTACAGAGACTTAAAACAAAACATTTGATCTCTATAACAGCAATAAATTGCACGACATGACCTTCTCATGAATAACGCAATGCAACATAAACTGGGAGATTTTGAAAGTATAGCGCACGGTTATTTCACATTTTGAATAATGCATGGTCCCATTCCAACACATGTACGTGTATTTAATACAGAGGGACTGTGTTTAACTCAAAGAGTAGCGCAATGTCTGTTGAATGCGGACAGGGAAGTGTTCCAAACTCATACGTGTCTTGAATGTTGTGGAGATAGTTTGTGTCAATGCTAATGACTATTCATGTATAAGAAACTTGTAATTGGAATCTTCGCAATTGAACAGAAATATGTTCATCAAAATCAATACAATTATACACAAGATCATTTCGCTATGTTTTGTTTGCAACAAATGCCACTAAAGTGTAAATCGTTCCACATAACAAGTTATCGTTTACAATATTGTATGCATACAACGTAACTAAAATGAGGAATGCTTATGTGTTAATTTTGTAAAAGTTTGCCACTGCGAAGTCAACTGTAATCAAACATTATTTCCAATATGGGTAAAATAACGACATTACCGGATGGACGGAAGAGTATGAGAAGCACAAGTTGAAATGTGGATCGAAGGTGTCTTTCTTTGTAAAACCGTTTAGTATAATCCATTTCTAAAATCCATAGCTCACGTGAAAGTAGATGCTTCCGTAGCGAAAAGCGAAGGTTTCGTCCTATAAAAATGCAGTTCACTCATCCCAATTCACTTATCTCTTAAGAAGTAATATACATCAACCGCAATAAATCAAGAATTAGTGTCAAAGTGCAAGACATACATGTATCTTACACCCCCTGCCGATACAGTAAACAAGAGAACACAGTTATATCATCACGTTCCTAAACAATATTATGTAATTCTTGTCTCGGAATAACAACACTATTGCCCCTGCTTCCGGAAAGAGAAACAAAAAAGATTGACACGGCGAAATATTTTAATATTTAAAGTCTTCAAACATGCCTGCATAATAATAGTTATAACTATGTCATGAAAAGTGTTCATACTGTTATTCATATGCAGTAAGGCTTGACACACGATGTCGTATCAGTGTTAAGAAAATAATCCTTAAAAGATATGTCCGTCAGCATTTATAAATACTTTCACTGTATATATTTCAAGTTTCATTTTTATACGATATTCAACAACACGCAATGCACAAACCGTTTATCCGTTAACGTAGAGTGATAACTAAAGGTTAATATACTACCTATTTTAATCAGTTATACATATTGTATGAAAATAAAATCCAATGATTGCCACATTTGAATCGAAAGTACATTTCTAACTTATGGCACTTCCATCCGTGAGTTAAGCAAGAAACGTTATATAAAAACAATACCTATGCATAGATATGCATTCCGTTAGACTCACACCCTGGAACAGCGATGTAACATAAATTGATTTGACACTAATCCCGTAATACAGCTTGGAGATGAACCGGGATCGTTGCATTACTCTTTGAAATGATTTGACTACACACGGTGTGCTTGTTTTGAAACTTGGTCATGATCGAAAGGTATCAGGCTGTGGATGGAAGAGTGTTTTAGGGTATGCTATGTGCAATAAAGCTGGGACTCGAACCTGATCCTGAGAAGTGCCGCATATGAGCGTTACATTGTACAATAAAGTTTGCATTTAAGTTGCACACATATTTATTTAATTATGCTGGATTCGAAATATGTTTCGCATAAGCGTTATTTGTAGTTCATTTAACACATTTTCGTCGATCTAATGTGTGCCTATCCCACATGTCACACTTGCGCCAGCGTGAATGTCAGAAGTTATAAATCGCCTTCGTCGTCATCTTGATAATTCACTTTTTACGAAAAGAGAACACAAGTTTTAAGTGCGGAATAATGTATTAAATATAGGAAATGACATGAGTTGTCATATCATACCATATTTTATTAAACGAGTTCAGGAATGTTTGCGTTTAAAAAAAACAATAGCCCATAACATTTGTATTACTCTTTACCCAAAACATAAATTTTCATGGACGAGTTTAATAAAATATGGTATGATATGACAACGAGTGTCAGATCTTTTTATCACGTACTTTTAAACTAACTTAAATACATCTTAATTGACCAAACAAATGCTGATAGATCTAAAAGTTGTTTACTATCGTGACGTCATTTCATGTTGACGACGTCATTTCACCAAAATTAAGCTATGCGATTGGTTAGTTATTGATTCTGTAGCCAATGAAAACGCTTAAAAATGTTGTATTACACATGTGTAATATAAAAAAAATACGTTATGTCTGTATTACATTGAAAACAAGGTATAGCAGGTGATAAAAATAACTTACTAACCAGTGAAACCATACAATTAATGACACTTTATTAATCAAGAAAACTACAATTTATGACAAGCATGTTTAACGTTGGAATGACAACACGTCAATATGAATCGTTCTACATTTTTAAGTGAAAACAAAACAAGCACACTTACCTGGGCAATCGATCAACGTGTTTGTTCTTGCGGAATGTGTAACAGAGCAATAACTAAATATTTATCAGCCGTCCATTAATGAGCATAACATATACCACGATCATAATAATTCTCAAATACATGGAAATGAGTTAGATCAAAATGTTATATACATGTATTGAAAACATGTACTTTGATATAAGTAAAGCTACCTTTAAGGTTTGTTTTTGTCTGGAAAATATCATTTGAACATGGACACTTTGATCGTAGTTATACGGCAATAAAGGTTGCTAAAACTGTTCCATTTTACAGCCATATTGATTCCAATTATACAAACGTACGATACGACAACTTTGATCCTGTTTGATCCTATCAAATAATACATTCTGACCGATAAAAAATGTTTATACATCGAGTATTGGATTATTCTCCAGTTGTTGTGAAAGACACTTTCCTGATTGACAGTTTTTATGACGCATGACGTCACTGACAAGCGGTTAAGGGTAAAATATAGTGCTCATGTATAAGGTTTATTATAACGACTAAAGTGGTGTTATACTCGAATTCCTATTGTTTATCAAGGTTTTATGTGAACGATTTCCGACGCATCTATACCCTGTACAGTGGATTATTTGACAACAAACACATACAGCAGCCAAATTTTGTGAAATAACCCCTTTTTAAAGACTGTTTTAAGACCCAGTTTTGACACCAAATGTGTCTGATGCAATGATTTAAGTCATTCGGCGTCTTTACGACGTCATTCTGAGAGGACTCCATATCAAACAACGAGACCACTGGGAATAAGTATCAGCAACCTGCAGAGTTTGTAACGTTTCTGTTTTTTAATAACAACAACAAAAAATAAATAATTACGTGACGATATAAGATACAAGCGCATGCTGATCTTTTTTAAAAAAAACAATAGCCCATAACATTTGTATTACTCTTAACCTAACTTTACATTAATTGTACAATTCGTACACGAAAATAGCTGACAAATATGTAAACTCATAATAACTCATTGTGATTAGGGTCGTTTAAACAAAACGTAAACCGACATTCAATGTAATTATTCCGTTCATTCAGCATTATTAATAACAGTAAAAAGAACAAATGTAATCCCCGACGCATCAAGTGAAATTGTTTTGTATAAAAAGCATTGCTTAAACTTTATTTCAAGCAAATAGTACATGTAAACATGTACACATGTAAACATTATTCGAGATATTCAGATACCAAACATGAATGTGCTTTGGATTGGAAAACATGTCGATGTGAAACTTATATTAATTCCTCTTCGTTTGTGTGGAGCTGCTACTGTAAACTGTGTGGGCAGAAGTCGAACTGTAAGTGTTTAGTTTACGTGTGAAAAGGGTAGGAGTAGACAATATTTAAGAGAAATATAAAAGAGGGAAAAAAAAAATATTATTTTATATGTAAACCTGGTGCACGGTCTGTTGTAGAGCAGTAGAAAGCCGATTACACGTATGTCGCAAAACGTTTCGTTGCTATGATGTATCGCTGTACAGCGAGGATCAGAAATTCGTTTTCTGCACAAGAGAATCGGTCAAAGCCATTTAACAGATTATTAGTAGTAATAGGGCACCTGATATCCGCAAAGCAGTGGGATCTGAGGTTTGTATAATGCGAACATCTTAAGAGAAAGTGTTCTATTGTTTCTGGAGATCCACATGAGCACAAGGGGGAGTTTACTAGAGACCTTCTGTATAGGTCGTATTTCAAACCGCTACAATCGAGTCGAAGACGTGTGTGTAGGATTTATCCAGTTCGTGAACCGCAGTAAAAAAGAGGTGAGGATTTCTTTTTAGCTTTATTTGGGGAGTTTTTGAATGATTGTACGTCTGGTGAATTGTGTATTGTTATGTGAAGTGGATTCCACTCACGTATTGTTTTGGGTAAGAAAGATAAACTATATGCTTGCGTGCGTGCTCTGGCATGTCGAACGTGTCTTAAGTTGTATCCGTCTGATTGGGTTTTGATTTATATGTGGAATCAGTTCTGACATGTAGGGTGGTGAGACTCCATGTGTCATTTTGTAAAATAGAAGTAGGCGATGTTGTTTCCTTCTTTCCGAGAGTGTATCCCATTTCAGGTCGTTCAGTAGCTTTTGGATGTTGCAATATTTTGTTGCTCCTGTACATATACGGGCCGCTTCCACTTGAACTGATTCGAGTTCTTGCTTTAGGTATTCGCTACAGTTGTCCCAGACAACATCAGAGTATTCAAGGGTAGGGCGAATAATTGAAAAGTACATTTTTTCAAGACAGGAGCGGTTTAAGAAGAATTTAAGCGACCTGAGGATACCGATGAGTCGCCAAGCTTTTGTCAGAGTAATTGAGATATGTGCGTTCCATATATAAAGCATTACTAGAAGTTAGTTTAATTAGAATAACAGGAATGAAACATTTCTCTTATACTGTTGCCACGTCTATAACGTATTTAAACGATTGAAGGAGAGTAAGTGTTGCAAAAAGGTCGTTAATCTGCCAACATATATAATATTGAATATATTTGGTGGGTGAACTTAGGTACGGCTATTTTCAAAAGAATATTGGCTCAATTGTTGATTGAAATAACCTTATTGTCACGGCCTTGTTCTAAAATAAATGCCACGATATGAATGCACACATTCGATTTTACATGAGTATATACATTCGTGTTCTGTGTGATGGTCCTTACAAACAAATGATGTAAACAAACATAAATTATTCAAATAACAAATAGTATAAACATATTATGAACGGTTATATGATGTATCTATTCTTTCAAAACGTCACGTAAAGATTGTGTTGAAGCTGCTCAAACGTAAAATAGAATGTTTGTAAGAAAAACGCTCGAGCAATTCAAGGTTATACAACATGTCTAAAGGTATAACACACCCACATAAACATTGTATGCTGTAAAGCGCCGTGTAGGTCCGAACTGCTTCATGTCATGAACTGAACTCAATATTTTCATTCAAATACCGGTTATGTAATGTAAACTGTTTTTTTTAACAGACCGTTATTTTTTCCCGTTATTCGACATATGTTTTTTACACTGTTAAAAAAATTGAGTGTAAATAATTAGAATTATTTACTAGAGTCATTAACGCTCTAGTTTAAACACAGTAATAACAATATTTATCCGCAGGTCGATCTTCATATGTTTTTCTGCTATGATGTAAATAGCGTCCAGAATAATGTTGAGATGATAATTGTCGTTTGCAAACTTAAGCTAGTACTCCAACGAAGTACGCACGCGTAATTTTTTCCACGCGATTCCATCGAATCGGAAAGGGCCTGATCCATATCTGAAAAACAAAACAAATCATAAACTAATATTTGTTGCACAGAAATTCTCATAACACATTTACCACCCAAAAAACCGTTCATATTGTATCATTTTGTTTTATAAATGTATGGCTCGACACTACTATATTGTATATGCTTATTAAAATATGTTTATCTTTAAGACCTATTACCGAATACAATATTAGTTTCGTACCTCGTTTTGGATCTTTATGATTCTTTTTGTCTGAAAGATAACAAACATAAGTTTATACAAAAAACCTACACGTATTTAGTGACAAAACAGTTTAAGTACAGACAGTTTAAAATACATAATACCAATACCACACAATCATACAAGAAATATGCAAAGTAAAAGTGTTATATGGCGGATAAGAGCATATTAATATGAAAGCAACTTATTTTATGAAAGTGCATTCAAGCAAACATTTATACACATTGATATGATATATAAGTTAATCGATACAGATGATTATTGATGAAATGGTAGATGGACATACTTTGCATACCATTAAGAATATGGACTTTAAACCCCTGCGCCAGCGTTTTGGTCAACCGGCAGACGTAATGTCCTCTGTCATTAATGGTCACGTGTTGGATAAGAAGTTCACTTATCAATGACCTTCCGGGTATTGGTTTCCTGTTTAACTGCATAATACGCCCGATCCATTCGGGCTTCATTTCGCTGATTGGTTCCCCATTGAAAAACCAGTCAACAGATTCCGGGGCTTCCAAAGCTCCAGTGGCGTTGCAGACGAGTCGAATGTCTTCCATAAGGCTCACGTACTCTGTCCCAGTCAAATCGAGTTCTGAATTGATAACATTGGGGCTGAATATTAAATACACCTCGGACTAGACAGCTATGTTTTAAATATTAAGAAGAAGGAACGTGGATTTATATCAGTATGTCATAAATGTAAGGTTTATTAAAGAAATAATATGTTTCTATCATGGTTTGTTGTCGAATAACCCACAGTTAGGAATATAGATGCGTAGGAATTAAAACACGAGTGCGAAGCACGAGTGATTTGATAACACGCATCTATACACCTTACTGTGGGTTATTCGACAACAAACCATCATATAAAATTATTATTTCGATTCGATTCTAACACGATTCTGATTGATTTGGTTCAAGCTTTTGGACTCGGACTATATTTTTCAATACTCCGCCCTTCTTACTACAAAGATCAATATTTAGTGACGTCATTGAATTGTTCAAACATATGACGTCTTTTTCATTCATAATATTTTGCAAATGACGTCACTTTTATTGAGAACAAAAATCGTTGAAACTAAATGACGTCACGTTTATTGATGCTACTGAAAAGCTGACATGCTATGAATGTTTTCTTAATTACGTTTCCTAACAAATAACATTATTTGTAGGCGTGGTTATGCCACTTATCACCAAATATACAATTTCTTGTTTCATTACATTTATATACATGCTACATTTATTACATTTCTTTTAGAGCGGAGTTTAGCACGTGCATTTTACTGCAATATTTTCTTTATTTATTCGGAACTATTTTCGAAACATTAAGCTCCGCCCATAATTATTGCAGAATAACCCACACTTGATTTCCTTCTGTGTCTATAGAAAACAAGTCGAGTGTAGTGTTAGAATAAGATATATACCATTCCCCATTATTTCCCAACAACGGACGTATCATATACGAATGTGCGAGGTTATAATCCCGGGATATAAATAATTATATTGAACACAAAAAGTTGTATATGGTAGACCGTAATATTGTACCGTTCATGAATTTGCAAAGCATAAGGATTAAATTATGTAATGGCCAATGTGTAGACAAAATCATTCATATGGTTTTATTGCGAAACGGATTGAAAGGGTTGAACGACTGAGAGTCCCTTTAAGATGCACTGTACGTATGCATTTATCTATTTTTTTCAGTTCATTAATTTTAACACAGAACCAAGATGTATGTAAGTTTTATTTACATAATTTAGAAACAATTGCCATAGAGATTTTGGTTCAAAATACAATTAATAATTATGCATCATTAACCAACTGTTAATTAAATATTGCCAAAGAATAAGAAACATTAAACTAATATCAAACGTTGTTCGAAATATTAAAAATGTAAAAAAACACAACATCTGAACTAATAATTACGTCTTTACATTCGATTGATTCAATCTTTATATTTTTCTAATATGGGGTATGTTCTTGTAATTTTGTCGAAACAAACATACACTCAGAACTAGTTTCATTACTGCGTTTAATAGAAACGCATGCGTATATGCTGTAGACGTTAGTTTATTATTGTGTCCTTACACGAGTAGACAACAACACGTACCTGGGTTATGTTTTATCGGATCTGAAAAGGAAGCAACATGCAATGCGTTAGGTTTGGTATATCAAGCTAGCATTATTATTTGGATAATCAAACATAGTTTTGCAAATACCATACACGTCACAAAAACAGGTCATATACATTGCAGATACTCATATAAGACGTGTATATTCGACAAGCTTGTATACAAATACCTTTAATACAGTGTAAACAAGTATGTGTTGTTGTTTACCAACACATTTAACTTACTGTTTAGGAGATTTGACACGCGTTTATCCTACATACCTAAAACGTTCAAAGTTATATTTATCGTGTAGTTATTGGTGGCACTAATTTGACACGCGTATGTTCCATCTTGGTCCTGAGACACGTTCTTGATGATAAGGTCGTATCTACTTTCCTCGTTGTCTTCATCGCTGGGGTTGATTATTTCAATCTGGACCTCAATGTCATCGTCAGGGGTGAAGATCGTCTTTCCAATGGTCAGAGGTGATTCCTCGTCCGCCTTCCGCCACACGACCTGTAGTCAATCGGAAAGTAGCATGAAAACAATACATGAACGTTGACTTCTACTCACTCATCATCCCTTAAACAAATATTCATTGATTATCAAGGAAAGGTAAACAAGATATAATATAATAACGTAATATACACATCATTTTTGACATATTATTCAGTAGACATAAACAAACAGAATCAAACCAAACATTATTTGTGTATATGTTGCAATTTACAAAACTGCTGTAAACACTCTTAGTACTAAATTCGCATTAGTTGTATGCAATTTACCAATTCTTATTGTAAACGAGGTAACAGCGGGGGCGTGAGCATGGTTGTTTTGTTTTCGATATGCAGTTGTTGTGGCAGTGGTTTTGCAATTGATCAATTTCCATAAATAAAATAGCGTATGCTGCTTATAACAGTTTCGCTAGATGACGTCGATGGCGCATCATTTTGTCAATATTTAAACACGGTAATTACTTACAAATTTCGGGCCGAGATTATGAATCCTACATCGGAGGTGCGCGGTCTCGCCTTCATGGACTGTGATGTTCATGGGGACGGGCAGAAAGCTTGGAACGGAGGAAGGGTTGCTCCTGTAGTAGTCGTAGGCATCTGAAGAACATACAACACATATAGGTCATACTAAATTATTGTTACACTTGTTGAGTAAGTAGACCCACAAAAAAATCAATTTTCATAATATTTTTTATAACTCGCCAGCAGTGACCTGAAAATGACCTGTTTCCATGGATATTTTTTTTAACCGTTATGATGAATATATTACTGAAATCGAGTACAATATATAAACCTACATCTAATAAATCATTATGATGTGAACGAATAAATCGAATATGAATAGTCGAGACAATATAAGCGTGTATTAAATGCTCATAAGGGTCAAAGTATACGGTCCATGTCGGCAAGTCATCCTTTCATTTCAAACATAAAAAATGCGTTATATTTATGACTCTGGGTATGTTTCATTCGGCTCTTACATTAACACGGTAATTATAAAGAATACAAATAGGTATTTGTTATACCATCGTTATACACAAATATCGTTCAACCCAAGGTTTCCATACAGAATTAATCATTGTAATAAAGCATCACTGACATTGATCAAGCTAGTGTTGCATTTTGTGCACATCACGCTATACTTATGTCAAAGAAACTTTTGGGATTGCAGCAACTATAGGTATTATAACTTGCGCTGGATAAAATCGGGACTGTGTCAGCGACAACGCACCAAAGTAGTAAAATGTGTCTTAATTGACATATGCTATAGAGTATTGACAGGAAAACACGAGCACGTATCATATATGAAACTTTGTGCTAACATGTCACCCTGGCTCTTATTTGCTCACATAATACATTACACATTAAATATTTGGTCATTAACACACACATTTAAACTATCGAGAACACCGAGTGCATATCTTCATTGTTGTTTATGTATACCATAACTAATTTTTACATTAAGTAATATTTAGTTATCATTTACCCTGATTACTATCTTAGTATTTACGGGCGGCACGATTTAATAACCATCATCGCATAATACATATGCATAAACTAAACGGCGTTTGACAGATGGTGTTGTTAGAATCTAACCATTTCTTTACACAACATGTTTAAATGAAATCAAATAAATACATACCAAGCTCAGTTTCTCAAAACTGTATAGACCACTTAGCTGAGCTAGTAGTGTGGTGTTAAGCTAGACACAAATTAAAGTTATTTAGCAATCACATGATCATCAAACATATAAAAGTTATTTGAGCACACCAATGATTTTACAATACAAACATTTATTAAAGGTATACAATTGTATTTGAGTAAAGAGCATAATCCAAATGGAACATGCCCTAGCTTTTGTGCCATTTAAGTCTTGAGGAACTCGACCCTGGCAACATAATAAGCATACTTCTTCCCGTATGTTTCTTGTTAAACTATTTAAACATGACCATGTAAACAGAACCCGTAGTAAATTACAAAGTAATGGCGTCTAAACATATTCAAAGAAAACGCTATTTTCCTAAGCTGTCAAAACTAGCGCAATACCTTTTTCAAAATCATTAACGTCCCTTATGCAATTTAGATAAGATAAGTCCTCGTGTGCGCTGTGTGTGGCATACATCATATGGATATTATTGTAAAGGACAAATTCCTTTATGGTTGCCCTTCATGTTAGGTTTTTGTTTCATATGTATTAGGCGTCAAGTTATATTTTCATAATGAAAATACAATTATTATGTTCTACCAAGTTTGGTTAAAAAAGAAATATGAATGAAGCCGACACTTATAGAATCTTATTACTCATTCCACTTAATCTTAAGACATTATATCGAATAAAACTATTTAATTGACCGTTATATAACAAATGCTTTCAATTAAGGATTGCAAATGCAATATATTTATATATGTGCCCAATTTTGTTTTAAATTTGCCAGTTTAAGTTATATTACTCATGTACGTGAATACAGTTAATATAAATACTATCTCAAGTTAAACGTTTTATGTTCAAGTTTTAATATCGTAACATGTACAAATGCGTAGGACGCATGAGTACGCTATATATCACAAAACTGTATATCACTAGTGTTATAAACTACTGGATGCACAAAACATATATATTCTTACAAGGTACTCGCCATAGACAAACACATATTTATCGTTGTTTATCGCCAAATTAACAACGCAAAAAGCAGTTAAGATTGTGAGCGCAAAATATCTAAACTGCAGTTTGAATGTGTCACAAAGATACGCCTACCAATACTATAACTTTACAAGTGTGACAAAAGGCGTTTGATTTCGGAATACGTCCTGTGACGATTTGTCGCTTACACCTTGTCAATTGCGCCTATTTAACAATGACATTTTGTGCTGACGCGGGCATAACAATTGAGTAAAGGCCCTTGTGGTGTAATACTGTAGCCCCTGAGCGCATTGTTTGTTTTACAAATACATGACACAATACAATTTCTATAATGAAGCATTAGAAATGCCAATAAAGCATAAAAAAACGCGATAATGTCAATAGACTCTGTCGTGTAAACATATGATTTACTTGCGGAAACAATGTTTAATAAAACATGTTTTATTGTTTAAAACACATGGTAAATTATTTCAGTGTGGAAGTGGAATTGTTTTGTATTGTTTCATTCTTTGCTATATTCTGTAGAAATTGTCTTCACGCTTTCGAGACCATTAGCATGTAGTCAATAATAATGGCAACAAGTACATATACATAAGATTGTTATGAGAAAAAATCATCCATTCATACTATTTGTATAGTTCTTTATTTACTATTTTCAGGATGATTTTAAACTATAATGAAGAACGGAAGATCAAGCGAAGCGTATACATCCCTAAACAAAAACACAAAGCAAACGTTTACAATGATACGTATACGTTCTGTTTAATGTTAAATTAAAACAAATGAATCATCTATACTTGATAAAAAAATATGATCGAACAGTTTACACGATATTTCATTAATATTATTTGTATTCAAACATTACGTTTGAGCGCATAATAATTGATCTTTAAAATGGGCCGTTCCACTATAAAACATTAATAAATGACCAAACATCATTGTGAATATTTATTTTCTAATTCAATGGTCGATTATAATGTTATTTTGTGCGTTTTGTATTACATATTCAGGAAAAAAACTGTGTACGTCAGTTGGCGAAATATTATTAATGACGTATACCCATACTTAAAATACAGTTGTGTTTATGAGTAATTAGCACTTGAAATTAAATTATGAAACGTTAATAATGCGAAATATTTGCATATAAAGTATAACAATTATATTTTAATTCAACACACAATATATCTGTCTGGATAATTAAGTGGTTAAGGTGTTAGCTGCAGCTCTCTAATTCCGGTCTCTACATATAGAGGAATTCGATTACCCAATAAGAAAACTGCGACAATGTGTGCATAAGTCCCGTTAATAGTCAGACGATGCAATTTCCTGTCATCAAAAATGCCTATTATTACAAGTGTTGTACTTGAATGACTCGAAAAACGAAATACACTATACACTTGCAAGATATTGTGCAACCATTTTACTATACAGCTTTACGTTTAAGTTATGTAGAAACAATATCGACAGTTGTTTTATGATTTAAATAGCTGTACTATTCGGTTTAATATCCGTATAATAATGCTTAATTATGAAATCTCTAAAGTTTTTGTCTTTACAAAATATTTTGTAACCTTGATTACACTGTTTGCATCACTCATAAAGTCATACACCTATACATTGCAATTCTTGTATACCCCCACATACTCCCACATTTTAATGATACTCCTTTAATCAACCATCCTCATAAGCTGCGATGACTCATGATCGGGTTCTGATTTATTACAGAAAAAAATTATGCCGTACTGCATCAAATCGAATTGACATGTTCGATTGACACTGAATAGAAATAAATCGGTTGACTCATGGTCTCCGCATTAGTCAGAAGGGTTAGGATGCAGAGATGCTTAATATTATGCAGGAATTTATTTAATATTGACAGAAAATCCGTGTTCTTCACGCATTAAATATTCTTTCGAAAGGCTTTATGTTCTTTAATTTAAAGTATTGAATTGTCTTCTACGTTATTATGTTGCGACTTGTCGTTTTGTAATTGGTTGTTTGCCATANATTATTATAATTATTATTATTATTATTACTATTATTACTATTATTATTATTGTTATGATTATTATTATTAGTATTATTAATAATAACTATTATTATTATTATTAAATCTTTTGGAAATAACAATTTGTTCAAAAACAAGCTTGCATTACTATTGATCTGTATTCTACATCATTGAAAACTTTAATGTTGTAAATAGTATATTAACATAATAACCACATCAACAACATTACATATTAAAAACACATACACACTAAGCCTCACCTGCTTGGCAAACTGTGCCAAACCCACACTGTAGCACCACAAGACAAACTATTTCGAATTTTAACACAGAAATTAATTCCATTACAACTGTACGCACAATATTTTCTTCGTAATTTTAACGTTAAACACTTCTTTCAATACCTAAATGCAATCTTTACCTACAGTGTCAATTGACTGGTGGCATATGATTGTATGGTAGCACGACGCATCTCTTATTTATTGCAGAGCGAATAAAGCAATAAGCATTGCATTAATTTCGCATACTCCTTTATTTAAAAATACAATCCATGCTTTCAAACGTTTATACATATACATACGCACATTTATTTTTTAATAAGAAATGTTCTGCATTTCGTATTAAAATATCATTGTTTTTATTACAAGAAGTGCCGATTTAATGTTGTACCGGTAAAATTCACAGAGCGTTTATAAACAATTATACATAATTAATTGTTTGAGTTAATCCACATACGTTCACAGTCCTTTAACAGGTCTGTTTAAAAACCTCTATCATTCAGCAAATGACTCCGCTACGTAAAGCGTTTAATAGCGTGCAACCGCTTAAACAATATATCCCTTGAAGCAACTATACGATCATTCCATGTCTATACCAGATGGTTAAAGCCAATGCCTCCAGCACGCAAGCGTTTGCTCATAGGAAACCAGTGGCGACTCCAGAGGCAGCCGCGGTACAGCAGATATATCGATCGGTTTAAAGGTAAATCGAGCTGGATATGATTTACTAAGTGCCCAACGTTCCTGCCAAACCAATATTATGGTTCAGTTAGCACCAGTCGCGTAATGGGGGCTGATAGTTTCAATGTTAACTTGATTATGGAAATTATTTTGCCAATAACCGTACATGGTGTCTGTATACAGATCAGTAATTTGTCTTCTCTGATACCGACGAAACTGGATGTAATTCAAAATTTCCTCATAAAAAGCTACATGATCAGGCGAATGTTTTTGTTTTCAATCAGAAACTTTTCCCATATGAACGTGATACAATATTAAAACACTATTAGAAATATCTGGCAATCACATCATGTCATGCATAGTTACATATTATATGTGATGGTAATTATGAAGAGTGTCTGATTTCGTATACGATTTTAAGAGGTGAAGAAATATGAATTTATTCAATTTGTCAATTGAGATTAAATGTCAAACAAACAAGTAATTACTTTCTTATGAAAGTGGAACATGAATGTTTTTTTAGCACACGACGAATTAAACATATTTAAACTACAGTAATTGCGTACGATACTGGAATACAACTGAACGGTTTTGAAGTAAAAATTGTCGAAGCTCAAACACTAGTAACTACCGTTAATCTATGCCCTGCAATACAGTATTAAAACAAACTAGTGGTTCTTATACCAACGCTTAACATTTAATTTGCATCCACGAGATATTTAATATATTTTCCTAACTGAAATTAATATAATGTTTAACCGTTTTATAGCGCTTTATTTCAGACCAACGTTTTATTGAAAAACGCGTTTCGTTAAAAAAATATTATTTAAACTATTATCAAAAAATACAAGATCTGCACATGATATCATTGTAATCTTTTCGGGAGCCTAACGATGCTTGAAATGCACGCACAACGACAATACGAGGCATTCGTTAAGACCCGTTTGGAAAGTATAAATACTCAGTGCACAATATAACAACACTTCCTCACGCAAGAGCGAAAAATACCATCCTTTCCCAGATACAATTGTAAATGATTGCGTCGCAGTTTGATTAACTTTATAGCAATCTTTGCCATCTTTAAAAACTATGTCCTGTTAGATGTCCGCTGCACACGACACACCCAAGAAATAAAGACTGTTCCGGGAATTTGTTCAACGCAGGATATTTCGTTGATATATTGGCTGGGTAAAAGAGCACAACGAAGTACGCCGACATTTAAGCAGGAAGTCCGTTTTCAAGATTCGTATCGCGTTGTTTTAATGTTGGCGTGTCAGTCATTATATAACGTTGTAATAAATCCATTAATGAAGCATTTTCATTCTATACATGTATTATTGAATTCAGAGTGTTGTATTTATTTTGTGTTACTCACACTTGACGGTTTTTTTCTGGTACATTAGACAATAAGTAAATCGAAACAATAATTATCGTATACATTTATTGAAAAAGTACTGTTTGTTTATAAAATGGAAACAGTCAAAAGAAAGGAATTTATTTTTTGTTGTAATTCGACAATTTTGTTTTTCAATATTATGATATGTAAACGATATACGACAGAATTCAATTAGCAAGTTATACACTTATGCTTTTAAACGGAGAACTGATGAGTGCCATGCCAGTATTGCTTCAAGCAGGTGCCAAAACATGTGTGGTTACATGTAAAAGAAGTACAAATGGCTGTTTTATCATATTTAGTGTGGGAACAAAAGGTTATTCAAGCTGAAACAATCACTAGTAAATAAAGGTTTTTAAAGTACAACTTAATACAGTTTAATCTTATAAGATCATATAAAATACAAAGACTATTTTAAATATTTGTTCAATGGAATGGCCTTTTTAAACTGATAACACGATGTACAAATCAGTTAATACGGATCAAATCAGCTTCCGCTCGGTACCATGACACACACACACACACATTTAATCATAGGGACATGACAATTGCATTAACGTTAAAGTCTATATCTAAACCAACATTCAACAAATAACGTTTATTTAAGTGTAAAAAAGCATAGACGATGTAACGCGCCAGTTATTTCCTTTGTAATTGTGTAACGGCCTCTGACGATTGAATACAGTCCATCAGAATTTAATATCGGCGATGTCAGTTCTTGTAGGGTCTTGTTGTAGCATTAATCCCATTAGTTCAGACGGCGAAGATGTTGCCATATAAACGTCAATTGTAGACCTAGACTCTATAAGGTTCATGGCTACAATCGCTTATCATACGATACACATTTTCTTCTTTAACTATGAAGATGGTGTTTATTATAAGTTCATAAGACTGAATTTAATTGATAAAAAAACAGTCCGATTATGTTTTTCCTTCATGTGAAAAGGCAAGTTAAGATGAATGCTAACGTGCGTACAAATTTTACCGTAGGTGCACACAAGTGCTAATTAGCATACTTGTATATGTTTTGGAATACATATCAATTGATGTTGTGAGTATATCTGTGTTTGACACAAACGGTAAGGTTTAAATGAATGTATGTAAAATAGGTTGTGTCTGCATGTTTGATCAATAACACAACTTAAGGATACCATGATGCCAGAAAAGTATTCGACTTAAATCGAGCTTCGATATGCGTATCTAGCATCACAATATTCTTGCTTCCTAAAGAATTACTCTGACTGTCTTTGCTCATAATCAAACAAATACAACTAATGAATTGGAGAACTTCAACACATTGTTTGCGGAATCTGGCATGGAAACCAACTTATTTGACGGGTTGTGTTCACGTGAATTCCAGGAAACTCCGAAGAAAGCCATCACTAAACATAATTATTGTATGGAAATGTGTGCAACAAATAAGCTTGATTGGACCATATTTCACTTATTTGGGAAAGGATTTGCATTTCCTTATAATGCTACAAAATTGAAATAATATTCTTTTGATAAAACCGAAATTACGTCAGATTATATATGAAATCAGTACTGAAATAATTACATTTCACATACACGACTATATAAACAACATAATAGTTACAACAAGAAATCCGTTTGAATTATGGTTTTACAAAAACTCCACAAAATCCTTGTACCATCAGCTAGAGTCACCGGCATAGAACGGTTAATGCAAGCATTGTGGGCTTAAAAAAAAACACTTTTTTCAAAAGTTAATAATTATAATAAGTATTGAAATGGGGGTTTATACAAAAATCCAAAAACATGTATCCCATTTTCTAAGACTACAACTGAATCGCATTGAAAGGGTTTGAATATGGAAATTAATATATGTACCATATAAATCGAGAAACATTGCAATCTATCCCGTTATAATTGCCAAGGCCAATTAGATCTGTGCATTTCTTGAAGTAAGCCATTAATGCCTCCGCGATCCGCATCAGTCAGGATTTTAAATGCATTTCCGTCTAACCAGGACCGTAATGTTGTCACTGCTATAACAACCGTTCAATATTATATGTCATAAGCGAGAAAAGCTACCATAATTCATACCGCTATCGGTGAAATTGTTGAGAGACAGATACCATATCGCTACAAGTAAGACATTTACACCAGCCGAGCCAGCGCAATGGATGTGTGTGTTAAACACATTTGTTTGTGAGCATTTTATGTTGAAGGAAAATAATTAAAAAAAAATAGAACACTTAAACCATCAATTGTCCTTTTAACAGTCGGTGTGTGACCAATATTACGTGGCTTTTCGCCTATATATATATATATATATATATATATGTACATTATTTATGTCACTTGTTTATTTGTTTTCTTGTATTAAAATATGTATTTATTGTTTAGAAAAAGATTGTTCATGTGCACTTTGCCAAGTTTAGAAGTTACTCAATACATAAATACGAGAGAAAACATATTGTTACGTATGTCATAAATTGAGCTATGTGTTACCACCACTACTATACTACTGTGTTAAGTAATGCTTTATATGCCACACGTGAACCTGGTGTTGTTCAAAGGGTGGTCTGTTAAAACAATTGTATTGCAACGTACCGTAACAGTATACGATACTTTCACAAATGTGCGTAATTGGTTTTTCGTTGATTTACAACGCAATTGAATCATTTTTATGTTAAGAACACAATTCCTGGTGGTCTGCATTATATATAATAATACAGTTTTCTTATATGTTTGAAAGTCTTAACAAATGTATAATTTTTAAGCTTAAACATACATTCGAATGTAATTTTATCATAAATTATTTGTATTAAGTATATAACAGATGATGAAGGACACATATGGTGCTCTGTTACAACCCGTTTTGCAATAAACCCGTTTTGCAATAAAATTATTGCAAAACGGGTTAGAGTGTCTTATTGCAATTTGTTTTTTTAACAACCCGTTTTGCAATAAACCCGTTATGCAATAACATCACCACACATTTATTTGCAATAATTTTATTGCAAAACGGGTTGGAGTGTCTTATTGCAATGTGAAATTTGTATAACAACCCGTTTTGCAATAAAATCATCACTTTTGTATTTATTCAAATGGATTGGAATAGTTAAAAGGGATGTTCAAATGTTGTATTTAAATAATATTGTTAAAAAAAATAGACAAAACTCTGAGTAAAGACTTAAAATTTAAAAAGCATGGAAGGTGGTAAATTTCGAGATTTAATTCGATAAAACAATACAGAATGTGTATCGAAAGTGATTTCAAACAATTTAGCTTTTAAGTGAAGATAACGCAAAAATGCAATAATTTATGGACAAACGTGTCTAAATACACCTTCATGTGTGTGTTACAAACCGTTTCGCAATAAAATCATCACATATATACTAAGTGTTTCAAATTGATTTGAAACGGTATAAAGGAAGTTTAAAATGTCGTCTACAAGGTAATTATGATAAAACAAGGCTGAATGTATATATGAAGTGATTTTTACCAANACTGTACTGTATTATATTGGTAGGGTAGAACATTACCGTTTTAAGAATATTCTTTACTTTTATACTTAGATCTAAGAATTGGTTGGTAAATACCGGCCTAGGTTCTTGAAAAAGTGTATTAGATGTGCATTTAAAACAGCAGTAATGGCACTGTGACCTGGTTCTACAAAAATAGTATTAAACCATGGTCTACAAAAAAGTTGCAGAGGCATTAGTTGTTGACATGTGCGCCTTGAATTCAGGACAATCCCAGGTTCGATCCACAATCTGCAAGATTTGTCGAAATCTTTTGAAAAGACACCAAGAACTGATTCTACTCAGAGAACAGACTGTCAAGTGCTAAATAACCATGGGCTATGTTGATGCAATCAAGCTAAAATATATAGCTTAAAACTTAACTTTAACACCTAACTTACTTCAATCTTAGAGTGTGCTGTGGTGTAGTGGATATGGTGTCAACCTAGATATTGTGAGGTCATGGTTTCAATCTCTGTGGGAGTGATCTTAAAATGGGCCCAAATAAGCCAAGTACTGGTTCTACCCTCAAAACAATATCTAGAGCGTCTCAACTAGTCTTGGGCTTCCGATACGTTCAGCCTTATAGATTTAAAATTAACTAAGCCTTTAGCGTTTTTATCATATTAAGTTGTTAATAAACAATTTATTAATTGAATGAGAAACAGTGATATTTTTACAAATTTTCTCATTCGAGTCCATGGACTCGATAGCTTGCAAATCTATGAGTCCCCGAAATGAAAGAACGAGTCCAAATATTAAACTATATAAATTTTTTTAATAATTCAATGCATTTTTGGGACTCACATAATTCGAAACTTTGCATTCTCAGAGGTTTTTGTGAGTCCAGGACGCAGGACTCGCAGGTAAAAAAAATCACTGGAGAAAATCTTGTTGTTTTCTTTAAGCAAGGTTTTTAAGGTGTAGAAATGTTCAATAGTTATAACTAGTACAATTCCCATAACTGTTCAAAACTTTTCATGTGTTTTTGACTTGAACTAACAAAAGCACTTGCAAACAGCAATGGAAAAAAGTAAAAATCGCCAAAAATCCTTGTGATGCAGATTTTTTTGTGCTTAATATAAGTTTGTTTAGTTTGTGAGCAAAAACAATAATTTTCACACCCTGACAACTGATATATTTTTGTTCACATCCTTGGCAATATCGAGATGAGGAAGTCAAAGGAAGGTTAACAGTCAAGAGTCCTGGGTCTGGCAAAGTTGTTACTTTCTACTTAATTTCCAAGCACCAATAAGATTTTGAATAAATTACGTATGCAAAATAACTGGTGGGAAAACTCCCCGTCTGAAGAATTCTATCACAAACGAGTTGACAATCGCCGCTGCATTTTAATTCAAACTGATAAATGACGAAAACCTAAATCTCTCTGGATAACAGGCAATGATTCTAAATGAAACTGGTTACAATTAATCATTCTGAATTAACCCATTGTATGAAATTAAAATGCAAATTCGCCTTGCGAGATTTATTGAATCTTGGGTGGGACCATTTATCAACGAGGCTTACCCGAATGCTGCTGTATCTATGACAATGGAGCGGGCCACCAAAAATGCAGAAATGTGAGTAAAGGGGCATCTTGACTTATATGAACTGCGGTGAAATTTAATCATTTCAAAGCGATGGAATAACACACACTTTGAAAAAATGACTTAATTATCTATCAACTGATGCAAAATGTTCAATGCTAACTATTTAGGGGTTATTTGACGTGCACAGTTTTTGTTTTTTTTTATTTTGAAGCTTGAGTTAATAATTATACCATTGCAATACTCATAGTTGAACCATACAGATCACATACAAATTTTGCATAACAAAATATACTGATATAACATTTAAGTCCATTATTTTGTATTTATAATTTTATATTGATTTAAAAAAAAAAAAATGTTTTGCATTATTTATTTATTACTCATGGTTGTAAACAGTTTCAAAACATTTATTCATTTTCACCAAAGCATGACTAACTTCAGTCTTATTCATAAAAATCTGTCCTTAATTTGTTTATTGAAAAGATTAAGTAAACATCTAATGTACATCTAAGATGAATGCAACACATAATTTGTATAATTATGATCATCATTGTTTCACAATTTCTATTTCATGGGCTGAGAATATAAATGATGTATCTGCATAATATTTCTATATCAGAAATGATAGTTTTACCCAACAGAGTTGATTTATGAAAACCATGACACCTTTGATGATAAATGAGTATTTCTAGAAATACTAAATAATATAACCCTGAGTGCTTAAGATTATGGCAAGAGTTATTATGGGAAGGTCAATTTGGCAACAGTGCAAAAGTTATTCTATGGTTGAACTACAGAAAATCATGACTGTGCCTTTTATTTTTGGAACTCAAAATGCATGCATGCATTTAATCATCAAAGACCAGTCTAAAACAAGCAACTGCACTCAACAAAACATGGCAGCAAATGTCAAAACAAAATTGGTTTCCCACTGGGATACCATTCCCCTTACAGTTAAAAAAAACTCGCAGCTCAAATTCCCCCCTACATTTTACATGTTATCGCCTTTGGAAGGTACAAAACAAACATTTTCAACACGGAAAATGTTTTACAACCAGCTACTCTCCAATCTTTACAATTGTATTTATTTTAGAAGGAATGCACAAATGGAAAATTCTTGTATATCTACACTCGAGCCAATGGCTATCTCCTGCTCTCAAAGACTAATTCTTATTTAATGAATTTATATTAAAGAGTTTGATAAATGGATAACTGTTAAAGGATTTATCACAAGTGGGGACCTTTTAAACATATAAATCTATCACAACAGCTATCAGTTAGCGAGCTAAAATAAAGGAAAAAACATGGTGAAGTTGCACGTTCAGTTAACTTTCAACCGGGTACTTTTTTTGTTGTAGAACTATCTTTGAACGTTCAGTTTGAATGGATATTTTTGTAAAATGTTGGTGTCCTCTAGGTTTTATCAAATTTTATTTTTGTTAATTTATTATTTGCATCACAAATATAGGGCAGTCATTTTTAATTTGGGCCAAATATTTGTGACAATATTGTAAAGCAGATTTGAAAATGCTAATCTTAAACATATCATTTTAAGACTTCCAGTTCCTATTGCCAAAAATGGTTAATTTTTTAAAATGTACATTTATATATTTTTTATTTAAACTATACCTCAATTACATGGAGTACTTTGATTAACCAACAGCCATTTACCTTAACTACCACACTTCAACAAGGATATCAGTAAAATTGATGGATGCTCCCCAATGATGCTTTGTCGATATATGGGTTAATTGTGTGAATTTTTTTAAATGTGACCTTTAGAAAATCTATAATTAGCCTCAGTGACCCTGACCTTGACCCCAGTGACCTCAAACCTCATCAAAAGGTAGAGGTCCATGCAAGGTACCTAAATGCCAAATATGGAAGAGATCGGTAAAATATTGAAGGCGCTATGAGAAACTGTAACAAAAGTGTGACGAAGGAATAACGGAAGTTCAAACTGGCAACTATAAAAAAAAATTATGCTCCCCATATATATATGTATGGGGAGCATAAAAACAATATGTATATTACCACCCAAAATATATTACACCATGCTGCACAATGAGCCGAAAATAACCCATCATACGTAAACCACCCAAAAATAACCCCTCATATGTTAACCACCCAAAATTCCTTTCTGAAAAGGAATTTGGACACGAGTTCGCTGACAGCATTATACCCTATAAATATTGCAAAGAACACCACCCACCAACAGTCAAATATTTGTTCTTATTTACACATTTTTGCCACGTGCTTTTCTGTCTTTATGGTTTAGTTATATTAGTAGGCAAAAAGATTTTATTATAATAAGTGAGTTTTTCCTTCTCTGTAATGCACTGAAGAATGGGATGCTATTTTCAGCAGAAAGCCCAATAATAATGTCAGGAATATAGTAACATTCCATTCCATTCTATAAATGGCCTTTCCACAACAAAGGGAAGTAACATACAGTACTAGTAAAACAGTTAAATCAAAGGTAGATAACTTACTTGAAGTAGTAAAGGTATATTGCAGCTGCCACACTGAACAGGAGAACCTGGAAATATAAAATTAAATAAAAATACATAAGAAATAATGAGCATTTTCAATCAGAATTATGCCAAAGTATTCATAAAAACAACAATAATAGAATATTAAAACCGTTTATTTCATTAGTTTTTTCCAGCAACAATTTTCTTAATTTGATTTCCTTTTTTCCAGATTTTCATTTATATTTCTAATTGACTTTATATTTAAATTACATGTAATAATATGGAATGACGATGTGTATGTCTTGATTTTTTTTAAATATAATATTTTAAGGGTTTGATAACATGGTTCTTGTTAGATCACTATAGATGGTCATGCTAAATTTACACATAGTTCCAGTCAACATGCTTTTTTACTCTTATTTGCAAGTAAGTCTATTCAAATTGGAATTTTGGCCGAATTTGTAGGTTATAACTTGCCAGCGCAAAATTTTACCAAAACTTAATTACCTTGAATCGATAAACTGAACAAGCTGAGTTTGATATTAAATTTAGCTGGACTGCCATTTTTTTTTGGTAATTTCAACAATTGCTTTATTTGTGTATCATGATAAACTAATATGCAGTGACAAAACAGTTGTTGAAGTGGTGTGACTTAAAAGAGTCAATGTTAGCATTTGGCTCATTTAAAATAGTAATTAAATTGAATGCGATTTAATTCCCTTTTATTACTGTTTAATTTGAGTTGCAATGCTATGAGGTTAAATTTTATTTACGCTTATATGTAACATGAATATTGCTGGGCCAAGTGTGAGGTTGAGCGCTCATTAACTCGTTTAAACCCCCAATGCTTAGCATTGACCGTTCCAAGGCGGTGACCCCAGCTTTATTCTACTATGTGTATATGTTGTTTCGTTTTGTGCCGTACTGTACCGTTTTGGCAATTGGTTCCTTGCCATAAATAAAGGACCACAGAGGTGTGTATGATAAAACTGCAATACTGCTGCAGCTTCTGGAGTTTCACTTCTTCATAATAAACAACTTGAATCCATCATAATTAACTCAATAAAGCCTACTATCATTACCACTTGTTACTAAACAAACCGAACATTAAAAAAACGTGCCTGTGAAAATGCGTGTGGGCTTTCAAATGCAATTCTAAACTCTTTGGAAAAACATAAACATTTTTTTCCCCAAGTTTCAAGACGTGTCAATGAATCCTATTTAGCACATCTCGATGGTTAAACAACACTAATTGCCCACCAGTATTGCGTCTTTTAAGCAAGAAAGAAAAACAAACGCAACGAAATGGGATTTGGCACATTGTGTAAATACGATTTCTTTGCAGACAGCAATTTGAGAATTATTGAGAAAACAATTTGTTGACTTATAGGACATTTGGCTTTCACGAAATGTAAATGATTGAACTGAAAATAGGTAGTTATGTCAACAATTGTTAATTGCTGGCAAACACTACCCTTCATATAGTTTACATTGGCAAATCAAATTTCATGTCATAGGTACCGTCTAAAACTATGGATTTCTCCTGTAAGCCATTTGTTGAGAGTTAATTAAAGTTGCCATTGCAGGGAAAACTTCTCTCATGGGAATTAAACCATGTGATGTAACACTAGGCATGAACTCACCTCAAAATTAGAAATAAGCTAAAAAACTGGGTAATGACCTATTTCAGTAAAAGGGGTCAAATATTGTCACTTCATGCTTGTAAATACAGGTTCATTCAATACCATGAATGATTGCAAAAACAGATTCATAAAATACACTGAATCATACTGCAACCTGCTAAAAATAATAGTATCTGAATCAATAGTTTTAAAGTCATCCTAACAATTTTTATGGTTTTTATAGATCATACACAAACTTTAACCCTTTGAGCGCTGGAACCAGATTTTAAAGGCCTTTGCAAACAGTTTGGATCCAGATGAGACACCACATAATGTGGCGTCTCGTCTGGATCCAAACTGTTTGCTATTCTGATNGCTATATACCACCCTACTAGGGGCATAAAAACCTGTCATACCAATCATTTAAAATGCGCTAATTGGGTTGCGTCACAGGAAATATATTTGATGGACAGTCAGATGCACACATGGACTTGGAAGCATATCGCTTTGCATGCTGGGAAATTTGTCGTCTGCTTAAATGTTGGCTGCTGAATTTATAAAATAAGCATTTTCGTCAAATTTTTATCAAAGAATACTATCAATATAGTAAACAGTTTGGATCCTGATGAGACGCCACGTTCTGTGAAGTCTCATCTGGATCCAAACTGTTTGCAAAGGCCTGCAAAATTCGGTTCCAACGCTGAAAGGGTTATTGCACAGCATGATGACAAGGAAGCATTATTCATTGAATCCATTCACCTTTTTTTTCTGTTTATTTTACAATGTTATTTAAATTGACACCAGTTACATTTTGCATACATAAAACATAGGCAATATAATATATAGGTCACACTCAGTCCTTCCCAAATACTGTCGGTCCTCGGATTTTTCCGATAATAAATTGGAAAATCCGGAAATGATTCTAATATTGCAGGACCTCGTGTCCCGTAATAAAATAATGGCGAAATTGGGAATTACATAAGAAATTTTCAGAAAAGTATCAATGCAATAGCTGGATTTTACCGAATTATTAATAAATACTCCGAAAATGTAAAACGGGTTTTCATTGGTTAATTTTTTGCATGACGTAAGTGTTTATAGGGTATCCGAAGATTTTTGCTGCGTCGTCAAAGCGAATAACACACTATGTCGTCACTATAATAGTACATTTTGCAAAAGGAGAGAATCAAAATTGACAACCACTTGCGTTTTGGTTCCCGTTTTATCCGATTAATTCGTAAGCAAGCAGGGCATAAACAAAGGTAATTGTTACCTTCCCGCGAACATCAAGTTCAACACAGGAGTTAAAAGTAAAAAATCTTTGACATTCTACATGAATATATTCATGATAACTATTACGTAGTGAATGAAAAATAATGTTAATTTTATTGATATACATGTGTAGATTGGATATGTGTTATAATTATTATAATAATATTAAAATATTGTTAAAATATCTCATTTTTGTCTTTCTTTCTCATTTTTCTTAATTAGGCCGGACTTGATCAGTCCGGGCCGGCAAAGGCTGCATGATTATAGGACCTCCTGGCTGGCAATAAATTATAATTTTGGAAAGGACTAATCACACTAATTCAGAATTGTTTTGAGCAGTAGATAAGGATATAAAATATAATACAGTGCATTCATTCATAAAAATTGACACATATACAACATATATTGTAGGAAGTAATCTCTTTAATCATTCACCTTTCTTGAAGGGGCATGAAATATACGAGACAAAGTCAACCGTTAGGGACTCTCTTCTGACTCAACAACTGGGATGCCCAGTCAGTCACACCAGTCACTGCCCTTCAATATGTGCTCCACTCTGGGAAAAACAGGCTTAATGCATGTGCTTAAAGTGTTGTCCCAGATTAGCCTGTGCAGTATGCACAGGCTAATCAGGGATGGCACTTTCCTGCAAGACTGGATTTGGGTTTCAAAGAGACTTCCTTTAAACAAAAACTTTCATAAAAGCGGAAAGTGTTGTCCCTGATTAGCCTATGCGGACTGCACATGCCTTTAGCCTCATTTTCACAGAGCAAAACTAATATAGATACTATGTCATCTTTTCATCCCCACAAGCAGGTATACAAGTACTTCAAACTACCGTAATAAAAAAGAAGTCATGACAAATACTCAAGAGGTACTGTTCACTGAAAGCTTTCAAGCTGCAAACAGGGGCTGAGGGCATAACTCAATGGGGTGCTCCCTAATAGATAATAATCCGCATATGAGTACATTTCTTAGCAGGTTACTAACGCTGCCATTAAAAATAATTGACAGCCAAGAAACTGCAATTTCTAAGAAAAGCCCTATACAAAGTTACAATTCACTGCAAGTTGGTAGCAGGGATCACCAGGGGATGTTTGAAACATTTGGAAACTAAAAAATAATACACCTGCCTCTTTTCCCCACCAAACCACAGGCAGCAAAAAATAGCCCTTGTTTTAAGAGCTTCTCTTAAGAATAAGCAGCCTCCTGTCATGATCAGGTATCATGGAGGATTCCTAGACAGCTAGGGCTTACTTCTACTGAAGGGTTAAGCTCTTGCCACAGCTCTCACTTTTTGCTGTTTGACACCTGTCAATCAAGGTGGAGAAAAATACAGGGAAGTTGCAATAAAATGGCATTCAGGCTTAACACATCAGCATGATACTGCACCTATTCCATCCCATCATGGCTACTCATTTCTAAAGCATGATAGTTGTAGATTAACCCTTTGCATGCTGGGAAATTTGTTGTCTGCTAAAATGTTGTCTGCTGAATTTCTAAAATAAGCATTTTCTTTGATTTTTTCAAAGAATACTATCAGAATAGCAAACAGTTTGGATCCTGATGAGACGCCACGTTCTGTGGCGTCTCATCTGGATCCAAACTGTTTGCAAAGGCCTTCAAAATTCGGTTCCAGCGCTCAAAGGGTTAATAACACTGTGTTTTTGGCATTTGTTTCAGCACAACAAGTGGGTGTAAAAGGTTCATAATTATTATATTTTAAACTGTCCATTTCATTTTGCAGCATTTTGTAAACAGGTCTCTGCTGGCCAGTTTTAAGGCAAACTGGGAACAAATTTGACTGATGGTACTTTTAAGGGTGTCAGCAAAGAAGGGTACAGTATGCTTTGAGATTTTGTTTTACTTTTTTTCATACAGCTATATGACCAAAGCATATTGCATACACTGAAAAGACAAACAAATGACCTTTTTGAAACAACAAGAGCTGTCCCAAGACAGAGAGCTCTACTATTCTTCTGCTTTGATAGTTTAATGTAAATTTTCTGTAAGTTACCTGATATTATAATGACCATAAAAACATACCCATATCATTATTTTAAGGTATTAGCACTCTAATGCACTTCGTGCAATATCGCCTTATTTCGTACATATCCGTTACTCCGAACGTTTTCAGAGTACGTGCGGAAATCTACGAATATTCGATAAAATCGCTATGAAATACTCAATGTAGAACCCGCAATGTTAAATGAAATCAAAACAAAAATGACCGAAAGCGTACGTGACAGTTTTAAGAAAAGTAAATTGCTATCTCTAAAGAGAAAGATCGATAGAAGTGTAATTGTTGATCATAATTATGTGACTAGAGTTAATGATAAAAGTCAACTATTGGACGGCAGTGTTGATAATTATAAAGAGAACGATTCGTGAAAATACTGTCCGGGTTGCCGGGTGGTCGAATTCCGGATGCTGCTTGAAAATTCAGATGGAAATGAAGTAGGTATTTCACTGATTTATGTGATTTTTACTGTAGATCCCATGTTTCAATTCATAAATAAAATGTAGCGTTAATAGTCAGTTTCGTATCCAGTAGGGAGAATACATGTATTTGGTATTAACATTTGGATGAAGAATGTTGTTTACGCTTATTTATTAATCCAGTTTTAAAGTGTTCATCATATAAAATAATAGTAATGACATGCTATGTAACGAATGTTTGAATAAATAAAATCGATGACACTTACGTATGGATTATATCACAATTACTATTAAATACTTACGTCAGTCACGGAGTGTATATTAATCTAGAGTCCGTGCGTCAGTTGATACTCCTATTCAAGTGCTTGTGTATTTGACCTCGGTATTCAATTGTTTTGTTAAATAACGTGAAGAAAATGTTGTCAATTATAGTAAATTGAAGATGTCATTTCTTTCCAGGAAAAAGGCAAGGCGAGGAGGGAACTATCGGGGCAGTACTGAGTACCCGTGTAAAACTCGAAAAGGCATGTCAGTAGCTCTGGATTCTGCATGGCAGAAACAGGGTTTTGACAGTCTAACATGTAAGTTAATTGTAACAAACACTTCATTTCAAGCAATAAATTGTCACTGAAGCAAAAATATACATTTAATTTTATTAAAACATATAGGAATATATATGTCTGTCTGACCATCTGTCTGTCAGTTTATTTTTAACTTTTAAACTTTTTAAGATGTCAACTCAAACTTCATGCATGAATAGTGCACACACATTATTACATATGTACGATAGCTGCATTTTATATGGATCTAATTCCCCTTTTCAGTTGTCCTTGTTTTACTGTCCAAGTTGTCAGCGGTGATATTTAGTTCTCCTTCAGCCGCAGTTCTAGTTTTATAAAGTCAAATAATTTGTTTCAGCACACACATTCTTGATGTCCAAGCAAAAGTATGGAAGGAAGATAGTGAAGTATGTCGTGTCTCATCGTATCTGTGGAACGTGCCAGTGGTGGCGAAGAAACCGAACAGGCCAGGCTGTATGTGCACATGACTGTCCACAATCACTCTGGCAGTTTAATGGAGAGTGTCAGTGGTGAGAAGGGAATCAAGGAGCTTATTGAAGAGGGCACGCCTGTTGAGATTTTAGAGGGTGATGGAGATAATAATTTAGTAGCTCGTGTTAAAAGGAACTTAAACCTTACACTACAGAAACGTTTTGATAAAAATCATGTTAAGAACATTTTCATAATGAAGAACTCAGACGGTCAACCCAGGGTGACCAATACCAAGCGGGTTTGAGAGACACTTATTCCAAACCTGACGGAGTTCTTCAAAAATGGACCATGAAAATCATGTATTTATTTTGTATATAATAATAAGTTTAATGTTATCACTATTCATTGAGGAAGCTATTTTCCTTTTAACTTGTATGATTGAATGATTTAATGTGCCTCGTTTCTTAATTATAGATTGTCTTTTTTCCCCTGTCACATGTTCAAGTCTTTTTTATATTGAAGAACGCATTTCATTTGGAATTTCAAACTAGGTTATCAATTCCTTACTGCACTGTGTGGGTTTCATGTCACGCATGAGATGTATGTATGTATGTATGTTTTTGAGTTTCTTATAAGCTTTTACTCATTTTTATCTATTTTTGAACATTTTAACTCCTCAATATGCTCACATGTTAAAAGTCTCAAATTCAGTATGGCGTTTCTGGCAAACGTGGGTACCCTTGATTATGAAGCCGGAACTTTTCATTTTCACTGGTGACCCCCATTTTTTATTCTATTTTTGATTCAAACATACATTGAAGATAATTTCTATGTTCAAAGATTTTAATTTCCAACTGCCATTTTTTTTTTAATATTTATTTAAAAAAAGACCTGTGACTAGAGATGGTAATTTTTCTGGTTTTCCGAGGGATGATGACATCACTTGTTTGTTTATATTTTCTTTATTCCTTTTCTTACATGTTATAAACTACCATATTTGTATATAGTATGTATTTATCTATTAATAAATACTAAAAAAAGTGTTGTTTGTTAAATATTTTGATTAATAAGAGTGAAACTTGTAAATGCATGGTTCAGAAAAAATTGAAAAAAAATAATTTTGGGGTTGAAAACTTAAAAAGTCAAAAAAAAAATTATTGTGCGGTGAATTGTATTTTAACTTTGATTATCAATGCAAAATACCATAACACTAAGAAATATGCGAAGAAAGAACAGAAAATCAAAATGTCGTATTAGAGTGCTAATACCTTAATAAATCTCATGGAATATGGTTAAATTTCAATTTATGAGCCAAGGTCACAGAAAACCATTATTAATCATAAACTTCAATCAAATCATTACATAAACAATTGTTATGTCATAAAATTGATTGGATAAGAATTCACAATAAGAACCAATCCGGGAATTCTCAATAACACCAAGAACAACAAGAGATGTGTTTGTCCGAAACACAATGCCCCCTAATATGCCGTTTTGATTTTTTTTTTACCTTGAAGGACGACCTTGACCTTTCACCACTCAAAATGTGCAGCTCCATGAGATACACATGCATACCAAATATCAAGTTGCTTTGATCAATATTGCAAAAGTTACAATGACAAAACTTTAAGATTTCTTAAAAGTTTTTGACAGACAGACAGAATGACAGACAGACAGACAAGCCAAAAACAATATACCCCCTTTTTTTTAAGGGGGGCATGAAAAACCGAAGCAGAGCAAATGCAGTTTATTACTGCAGTATATCATGATAAGGAATAAAAATCTAAAGCAATAAATGTGTGATCAAATAAAATCATAGTGTGACATGTTCTAATATGACAAACATAAAATATTGCAAGCCAATAATATTATTTCTTTCTCTATTGTTTTATGAATAAGTAAGAAATTTATGTGAGTTTTGTGACATTAAGAAGACATCAGTTTCATTTCTTGTCATGTAGCAACAATTTCAATAGTATGTGATTTCCTCATGCGTAATAATCTTGATAAAAATCACAGACTTAAATTATTTTTTAATGGATTTGTTGATGTTGCAAGGTACTAAATGATTTTACGAATGACATGAAACAATTATTAAATTATATTCACCAAGAAAAATGATGGTTTTCAGGGAAATGTGACAAAAACTAATTAATAATGGCCAATGTGGTGTACTATACTTCAGAAAAAAAAAACAGTATTAATATTACCTTTTTTATTACTAGTCAGCAAGAAATGTTGTGGCTCCTAAAAAAAAATGACAATATGTGAAAAAATTGGTGGCGTTGATAAATATATTAAAGAAAAAAACAAGGCTTGTCACCATAGGATGACATATGCCCCCTTTTTCCACATTTTCCTAAACCTAAACGCAAAGTGTTTTTCCACATTTTTCGAAACCTAAACGCAAAGTGTGACGGAATTTCAGATGGACAGACGGACAGTGCTATCACTATATGCCCACCTTCGGGGGCATAAAAAAATAATTGTAATACGTTTAAATTGAAGTATTTGAATGAAAGTTTTCAACACTTCTTTAACTTAACTTAACTAGGGTGGTCGGTAGTTGAGTGGTTAAACACTGGTCTACCATTCCAGCGGTCGTGAGTTCAATCCCTGGCCGGGGCACTGGAAATTTCAGAAATGCTTCAAGTGTTTCCCACCCAACTAGAGATGTACTGGTATGAAACCCTGGTAATTCTTGCGTGTATCGGTGCTATACACTGAGCATGTAAAATAACCCAGGGATCTATTCGCAAAGAGCTAGGGTATCGCACCCGGATTCCTTGTATCTCAAAAACTGTCTCTTATACCTGCTGTCTCTCCAGCAAAACCAAAGGACCCCATTGGAAATAAGTGCTTGCACTTTCATGGGTTATCCTTGACTGCAAGGTCAAAATAAAAACATACATACAACTTGCCGTTTGATGAAGGCTCATAAAAAATTTACATGCCATTAAAATACTTCACTTTATCATAGTTTTCTAGAAAATGCTTATAAATACTTTAAAATACTTATAAACACCATTCAAACATGGTATCAAACTTAAACATTTTTTTAAATATTCAGATTGTCATAAAACTATTGTCAGTGTTGTCCTTTTTTGTCAGAGTTTTGTGTTACATGATGAAATTGTGTGATATAAGCTCATTTTGGAGATGAGCAATATTGTTAATGACATGATTTCCTCGCTAGTAACAATAGCAAATGCTTCCCTTGTGGGGACCAGAAAATAATCCTTAATGAGCGTTCTTCATTACTTTAAATGAAGCGAAATGGCAGCAGTGGCAGCGGCACATGTTACGCTATTTCAAGACATGTAATTAATGCAAGACTGAGCTATAATTTCATCTCCAGTAATTAGCTTTTTTGTTTTTTGCAATTGCTAACAAAACTTGAGGTTTTGCTAGGTCTCTGGAAACTGCTTTTACATAATGTTGATTTACTGCCAATATTTAATCTGCATGACAACATGAATTTCTGGTAATTAATCATTAATTTGAATGCATGAAGAAGATCCCCCCTGCAAAATCATAGACTGCCATTAATATCCTTAAATGAAAGCCAATCAAAAAGGATGCTTCTGATGGCATTATCAGCATATATCAAGTTAAAGAAATCAAGTGATTTGTAACCTTGAGAACCAATTTAATTACCTCCCTTGATTACTTTTTTGCCATTCTCAATAATATGAGTTATGGATCTATAAAGCATATTATATTAGTTTTTCAATGTTATTAAAACATTATTTATAATATCAACAATAATCAAATAAGATAAATAGATTCATAGACATACTGAAAATTAAATTAATTTGTTGGACACAACCAAAATGAAAATATGAAGTCTTTTACAACATTTATATTTGTTGCTTCTGTAATTATTTTCACCAAACAAATGTGTTTACTCATTAAAGTAAAGAATGGTTAAGTGATTGCCAAAAAAAATCAAAGAAGAAACAAAACAATAAGAAGAAAAGTCACAAGCTTATTAACTGAATGTGGTGACCTTTGTACACAACAGCGCTTATCTATTGTTCCGCTTTGATAGTATGACGTACAATTTCTGTCATTCACCTGACATAATGACCTCAAAGACATAACTCAAGTTAACTATCTGTAGTAGTCATAAAGTACATGCAAATATAAAGCTGAAAATGTGCAAATTAAAACTATAAAAGTGACAATTCCAAGAAATTACATTTATTTTAAACCAGTTACCAATTAATTAACTTGAATTTAATTTAATTAAATTAGTGAATTTAATTTAAATTTAGTTTGAAAGTATTCATGTATCAATGCCCTGTAACCTTGACCTTAAACCTTTTGAGCTCAAAATCAATAAACGTTTTTGTTTCCATCCAAGTAACCATCAAACAAATTTGATGATGGTTTGATCAAAGTGTTCTATATATATTGCATAGAAACTAAACGGTTAACGGACCAACCGTCCAATTAAGGGACCAATGGACAGTTGCAAAGCAGTGTATCCCAGCTTCTTTACAGGAAACAATTATTATTGTATGCTAATGTCCAAGAGGGGTGAAAACTGCATTTCATAAATCTATAAACTAACAGACATTTTTATTTCTGGAACTTCCATATGTCCATAATTATACTGACTTATAAACAGATAACATCGCTAATTCACCATGCACAACTGTTCCCCTGCTGGAATTAAAACCACTTCTGGTCTCTATTTTCCTCACCAGTCTCAAACACAAAAACTTTGCACCTTACGAAAAGGTAAACACAGTGTGTGGCCATCAATATAATATAATATTACGATAATGCATTTAGGGGGAGCTGAAAAACAAGGCACTGCAAAACACCAAAAACACACCAAAGTCATCCAATGTTCCATCATCACCATGGTATCAGGCCCCAGAAATCTTTCCACCCTGATAGAGAAACTTTCCACATTAGCCTTCCTTCCAGATACAATTAATGGCATTTCCATGTTCACATACTTCTGAAGCAGAACCTTTTTGTTTAGGATGGTAAGTTCTGTCAGCACGAATTATAAACAAAGGAATCAGAAATGCATTGTTGGTAATTGTAAAGGCTTTTCAAGCAGCACTGACACGTTTCGATGTCCAACTGTGCTCGAGAAAACAAACAGCGTCTCGAAATTTTACACTTCCACACAGTTACATATTCAGCCAATTAACCTCATGATGAATTTTGCAGAAAAGATTATATTAACCCTTTGAGCGCTGAAACCGAATTTTGAAGGCCTTTGCAAACAGTTTGGATCCAGATGAGACGCCACAGAACGTGGCGTCTCATCAGGATCCAAACTGTTTGCTACTCTGATAGTATTCTTTGAAAAAAAATCGAAGAAAATGCTAATTTTAGAAATTCAGCAGACGACATTTTAGCAGACGATAAATTTCCCAGCATGCAAAGGGTTAAGCATGAAAGTGCATGCACTCTGTTTTTTTCTGAGAAGCTAAACAGTAAAGCATTAACGTTTGCCTACCATTTCATTTTTTCATATAACATTAATTACTGGTTATGTGTAGGTGCTCATCAAAATAGTTCAAGGGTTATCAGATTGTCTATAGTATGTTGTGAAAACTAAAAATACAATCAAGGTTTTAAAGGACAGATTATATAGTTATAATTTTTAATTAGCTTTCCCTGGAATAGTCATAATCCCATTATGACAGCACAACATGACAACGCTTGACATTTAATGTGTTTAGTGAGCTAGGGCCTTGTTTATTATTTTTTACAATTTTTGGATTGGGGCTATTTGCCCTTTGCATTTTAAATAAGCCTGTTGTTTTGACAAAACATTACAACAAACACCTATAATTGTACCAATATGAACTAAAAAATATTAACCCATCTGTTCCATTTTTAGTTGTTCGCCTTAGGGGACCACTAATGAAGAGTGAGTTTTGCAATTCAGTATGCTGCTTAACTACGCCAGGAACGATAACCACCTCATCTGCCTGTTTATAAAGGTACAATGCAGTCAGATTTTGCGGATTGTCTTCTTTTTAAACCCGATGTTTACATTTAAATCACTTAGCGGTTTATTGAGTGTGTATGTAATAAATAGTGTTGAACAGCTTGTGCGACGACATTGGAGAGTTTATCATTGAAATCTGTACATATTGGATGCTTTTAGGGAAAAAAAGGCTTAATGCATGTCAAATAAGATTAGCCTGTGCAATGCGCACATTTTGTCTAAGTTATCTCTATAACATAAATATGAGAATAAACAGCTAAAAAGCTGTAACATAATTTTGAAAACTGAGTTGCGTCTAAGATTATGCAATAGCGAACAACTTCAGTGCCTTCAGCGCTTTGATTGTTTTAGTTATCAATGATTTTGCACTTATGAAATTGGATCTCAAACCTACTGCGTGATGCTAATTGGCAAATGTTGTTTGGAAATGGTAGAAACAGCCATTGACGAGTTATCAGAAATAATTGGCTGCTAATAAGACCCAAGATATTCAGGAACTTTGATAATTCACAGGTACAACAAGAGCTTTGTCACAGACGTGAGGTATACCCCCACATGCTGCATTGACACAGAATATGTTGCATGCTGTCTCACAAAACAAGAGAAGCTAATTTTATTGTTTATAGAATTATTATGCCATTATCATTTATGGCCATTTTGACCATTGAACTCTTGAATTCTTTCGCATGAAACGCCATCCAATGACTGTGAACAAAATTAATGTACAGAGTAATTTTAAAATCTCATAATGAATAACATAGTTATGGCCCAGACTCATTTATGGCCATTTTTTACCTTTGAACTCAAAATGTGACCTTGACCTTGGAGATATTGACGTAATTTTTTTCGCGCGACACACCGTCTAATGATGGTGAACAAATGTGCCAAATGATTTTAAAATCTCACAATGAACGGCATAGTTATGGCCAGGACAAGCTCATTTATGGCCATTTTTTACCTTTGAACTCAAAGTGTGACCTTGACCTTGGAGATATTGACGTAATTCTTTCGTGCGACACACCGTCCAATGATGGTGAACAAATGTGCCAAATGAGTATTAAATCTCACAATGAACGACATAGTTATGGCCCGGACAAGCTCATTTATGGCCATTTTTGACCTTTGAACTCAAAGTGTGACCTTGACCTTGAAGATATTGACGTAATTCTTTCGTGCGACACACCGTCCAATGATGGTGAACAAATGTGCCAAATGATTTTAAAATCTTACGATGAACGACATAGTTATGGGCCAGACAAGCTCATTAATGGCCATTTTTGACATTTGCACTTAATGTGTGACCTTCACCTTGGAGATATAGACGTAATTCTTTCACTAGACACACCGTCCAATGATGGTGAACAAATGTACCAAATGATTTTAAAATCTCATGATAAATGACATAGTTATGGTCCGGACAAATTTTTGGTTTAAAACGCACTAAGTGACCCCGTGACCTAGTTTTTCAGCCAGCATGACCCATATTCAAACTTGACCTAGACATCATCTAGATAAAACTTCTGACCAAGTTTGGTGAAGATCGGAAAAACTTTAGGGACAGACCGACCGACCGACAGACCGACCGACAAAGTGACTCCTATATAGCCCCCATTACCAATGGTAATGGTGGTATAAAAACAGGCATTCGTTATCATCATTATTGTTTGATTGTTAGTGAAAATACACTTATGAAACATATTGGTTTCTTTTTAAGAAAGTACACCATATATTTCCAAATATACACCCCTGCCTTTTTGTTATAACGTCATTGTAAAAACTTCCATGAATAATCAATCTTTTATTTTGCTTCAGCGCAATAGATAGACATCTGCAGTTATTCTTTGACTGGATCACTATCTATACAGTCAAACTTATGTTTTTTTCTGACAGTGAATTTATACAAGAATGACATTATTTTGACTCCTTATAAAGACCCCCCCCCCCACACTGATTGGGTGGAGTCACAGGAAATGTTTTTGACAGACTTGAAAGCATTTAGCACAGCAAGATGACAATGGAGCATCACTGAATAAACCCATTCACCTTTCTTTAAGGGGCACAAAATATTCCAGACAATGTAAATGGATAGGGACTCCCATCAGACTCATCAATGGGTATGCCAAGTAAGTATAATCAGACCCAGATTATAATGTGTGGACTGCACAGGCTAATCTGGAGGACAATTCACACATGTATTTAGCCCCGTTTTCCTAGAGGGAAGCTCACATAGATACTGTGTCATCTTTCCAAGCAGGAATAAATTGCTTCAAAATAATAAAACAGCAGTTTAATACTCAGAGGTAGCATTTACTGAAATCTTTTATGCTACAAACAGGGGCTGAAGGCATAACTCACAGGGGGTGCTCCCTAATAGATAGTAAGCGGCATATTTGCACATTTCTTTGAATGTAACTAACCCTTTGCATGCTGGGAAATTTGTTGTCTGCTAAAATGTTGTCTGCTGAATTTTATTAAATCATCATTTTCTTCACTTTTTTTCAAAGATCACTATCAGAATAGCAAACTGTTTGGATCCTGATGAGACGCCACGTTCTGTGGCGTCTCATCTGGATCCAAACTGTTTGCAAAGGCCTTCAAAATCCGCTACCAGCGCTCAAAGGGCTAATGCTGCAAAAAAAAGAAACTGCAATTTGTAGGAATAGCCCCTTACAGGTTACAATTCGTCTCAAGTTGGTAGTAGGGATCACCAGGGGACATTGGATTCATTTGGTTGCTCAAAAATAATACACCTGCCTCTTTTTCCAGCAAACCACAGGCAGCAATAAATAGCCCTTGTTTTAAGAGCTTCTCTTAAGAATAAGCAGCCTCCTGTCATGATCAGGTATCATGGAGGATTCCTAGACAGCTAGGGCTTACTTCTACTGAAGGGTTAAGTTCTCACTGCAGCTCGATTTTTGCTGTTTGACAACTGTCAATCAAAGTGGAGGGAAAAAAAATGGCATATAGGCTTAACACATTCCTCATGAAACTGCACTGCACCACATGATTGCTAGTTTATTTGTAAATTGTTCACATGGTTGTAGATGTATAACACTGGGTGTTTGGCATTTGTTTCAGCAGTAAACAAGAGTGTCAAACTGTCACAAAATATATACGCCCGTTTGAAGGTTTTGGACAACTTGATAACTTTACCATTTGAGTGGCAAAATGATATATTTTTGAAGATTAAGCAACTTCTGACCAAATTTGGTGAAGATCGCATTAAAACTACTTCAATTTGAGAGCGGACATACGCTAAATGATTGATATGCACTAAGTGACCTCGTGACCTAGTTTTTTACCCGACATGACCCATATTTGAACTTGACCTAGATATCATCTAGACACAACTTCTGACCAAATTTGGTGAAGATCGGATGAAAACTACTTCAATAAGAGAGCGGACAAAATGCTAAATGCTTGAAATCCACTAAGTGACCTCATGACCTAGTTTTTGACCCGACATTACTCATATGACCTAGATATCATGTAGACACAACTTCTGACTAAATTTGGTGAAGATCCGATGAAAACTACTTCAATTAGAGAGCAGACACCATGCTTAATGCTTGAAATGCACTTAGTGATCTCGTTACCTAGTTTTTGACCTGGCATGACCCATATTTGAACTTGACCTAGATATCATGAAGACACAACTTTTGACCAAAATTGGTGAAGATCGGATGAAAACTACTTCAATTAGAGAGCGGACACCATGCTAAATGCTTGAAATGCACTTAGTGACCTCGTGACCAAGTTTTTGACACAGCATGACCCATATTTAGACTTGACCTAGATATCATCTAGACACAACTTCTGGCCAAATTTAGAGAAGATCGGATGAAAACTACTTCAATTAGAGAGCGCGGACACCATGCTAAATGCCTGAAATGCACTAAGTGACCTCGTGACCCAGTTTTTGACCCGGCATGACCCATATTCTAACTTTTGACCTGCATATTGTCTAGATACAACTTCTGACCAAGTTTGGTGAAGATCGGATGAAAACTGTTTGAATTAGAGAGCGGACACTGCTGTGGCAGCCGCCTGGCGCCCGCTAAGGGTGATCTTATTATACTTCCCGTTTTGAAAAACGGGCGTATAAAAAGGGTGCAAAAGGTTCATGAATATTAAACTGTCTTATTCATTTTGTAGCATTTTGTAAACAGGTCTGTGCTGGCCAGTTTTGGCACACTGAGAATTTTTTTTACTGATGGTACTTTTAAGGCTTACAAAATAATTGTTCCTTCCAAAGCAAGGGTCTCAGCAAAGAAAAGCATGGCTTGAATTAGGTATTTGTTTTACTTTTTTAAGTTATAAAAGCAAAGCACATTGCAAACACTGAAAAGGAAATACAATTCACAGGGTCCCCAGCTTTGTGTATGATCGAAATTCCCTGATTTTTCCCTCATGGAAAATAAAAATTCCAGGATCATAATTTCTTGTTTTTAACTGCGGGCCGTTTGCGGTCTTAATCTCGATCGAATAGTGTAAAACAATATCGTTGTTGTTCCACTCGCGATTTTTTTTGTTTTTTTTTCCCCTGATTTTTCCCTGATTTCAGGAACTTTTCCCTAATTCCCTGACTTTTCCCTGACTGGAAAAAGTGAAAGTCTTTTTCCAAGTTTTCCCTGATTTCCAGGTTGGCTGGGAACCCTGATCCAGAAATTTATCTAAAATACAGGCCTTTTTTGGACTGTTTTGAAACAACAAGAGCTGTCTCAAGAAACCAATCTCTACTATTCTTCCGCTTTAATAGTACATATGTATAATGTAAATTGTATGTAAGTCACCAGATATAATGATCACAAAAACATATTCATACCATTATTTTAATGAATCTTATGGAATCTGGTTTTATTTCCAATTATGAGGTAAGGTCACAGAAAACCATAATTAATCATAAACTTCAATCAAATCATTACGTAAACAATTGTTATGTAATACAATTTAAAGGATAAGAATTCACAATAAGAACCAATCTGGGAATTCTCAATAAAGCCGAGAACAAATTACTGTAGCACAGCAAATATGTTTATTACTGCAGTATATCATGATGAGCAAAAACAATCAAAAGCATTACACACGTTATCAAATTAAATCATAGTGTGACATTTCTAATAAAACAAACACTAAAAAGTGCAAACCAATAATATTATTTCTTTCTCTATTGTTTTATGAATAAGTATAGCATTTTATCTGAGTTTGGAGACATTTCTAACATGTTAGTTTCATTTCATGTGGCAACAATTGCAATTATATCTGATTTCCTCATGGGTAATTATCTTGAAAAAATCACCAACTTAAATTATTTTTTATAGATTTGCTGATAATGCAAGGTACATTATGATTTTACGCATGACAAAAAAAATATTATTGAATTATTCACCAAGAAAACTGATGGCTTTCTAGCAGGGAATTGTGTCTAAAACTATAATTAATAATTGCCAATGTGGTGTAAATTATGTCACAAGAAAAACCTCTTTAATATATTCTGTAAATCCATTAATATTTGTAAGCAATATATTTGAATATTTGAACATTTTTGGTTTCTCAAAAAAAAAACAATGGTGTGGGTACTTAAATTCGTAAAAATATTAAAATGTTTGTTAAAATAATACATTGCATATTGGAATACTCTATTTGTAAAGCCTAACAGAAAAATAAGTGCACTCAATTGTTGACCTGTCAATTAAGCAAAAGACGACGGTTATGCAAAAACTGCACACGACTTTAGAAGAAAGGGGACTTCAAAGTGTCAATTAAACAGTGTATTTGACAAAAACAAATGTTCAAAACAAAAAATCAGTAACCAATAAGCTGCAATCATTTCCAATTGTTAACAGAGTGTTATAAAACATTACTGGTGCTCGCCAATTAATGGAGATGTAATAACAAGGTTAACTGAACAATGATAACATCCACTTTACATACAGTGTTATTACAAAGGCATCTACATTTTACAAGTCAAGTGTCAATTAATTAAAAAACTTTTCCAAAAAAAAATCCCTATTTTTCCTTTAAACAAGATGTGTGTGAAACACTATGCCCCCATTTATTTGACCTTTGACCTTGAGGGATGACCTTGACCTTTCACCACTCAAAATGTGAAGCTCCATGAGATACACATGCATGCCAAATATCAAGTTGCTACCTTCAATATTGCAAAAGCTATGGCCAATGTTAAAATTTGACGCAAACAAACAAACCAACAAACAGACAGGGCAAAAACAATAGAGTATAGACTGGGGGACATAACAAGAGCTGTCAGAAGACAGTGCGCTCGACTATTCAAGTGATTGACAGTATTAAGTAAGCCATCATGGGTAAATTGTTCATATTCAATAAGGTCAAGGTAATATAGTCATATTTTAAATGGAAGAGGACCATAATTGAAACATATTGATCTCTTTTGTTTTAAAGAAGTGGTACATTATAGACGATTTTGAGTTCAGGTATATTTTCCACAATCTATTGCACATTTGTTAAGACATAAAACAAACTAATAAGATATATATTAAGTTTGATAGCAATAGCTTGGGTGGGATTTTACCATGTTTAAAAAAAAAAAAAATGTGGGAGGGTGTGGAGAGGGGGAATAATGAGAATAGGAAAAAAAAAAGGAAAAAAGGGGGGGGGACATTTATTTATTAATTTGACCTTGAGATTCAAGGTCAAAGGTCAAGGTCAAATTCAACTTGCCAGGTGCAGTACCCTCATGATAGTAAGATAGTATTTGTAGTTTGAAAGCAATAATCTTGATACTTTAGAAGTAAAGTGGATGTTAACACAAAATTTAACAAAATATTTAAAGTTACTAAGTGGAAAAAGGGCCATAATTCTTACAAAATGCTTGTAACAGTTGTCTGCTCTTGTTCATAGATTGGGGTCATGTTGGTAAAGAAGTATGCAAAATATGAAAGCAATATGACAAGGGACAAAGAAAATATTTGAGGTGGTATGCAAACTTTAACAAAGATTTATCAATAATATGCATATTCTAAGTAGAAAAAGGGGCCATAATTCTTACAAAATGCTTGTTACAGTTGTCTGCTCTTGTTTATAGATTGGGGTCATGTTGGTAAAGAAGTATGCAAAATATGAAAGCAATATGTCAAGGGACAAAGAAAATATTTGAGGTGGTACGCAAACTTTAACAAAGATTTATCAATAATATGCATATTCTAAGTGGAAAAAGGGGCCATAATTCTTACAAAATGCTTGTTACAGTTTTCTGCTCTTGTTTATAGATATATAGTCGAGCTAAATATGGGTAATTTCAAATTCAAAACACCATTCAAACAAGGTATCAAACTTATACATTTTTTCACATAAATATTCAGATTGGAAAAGAACTTCATAGCCAAGGTTATCCATTTTTGTCAGAGTTTTGTGTTACATGATGAAATTTTGTGATAAAAGCACATTTTGGAGATGAGCAATGTTATTTATGTCCTAATTTCCTTGCTGGTAACAATAGCAAATGCTTCCCTGGGGTGGACCAGAAAATAAGCCTTAATGAGCGTTTTTCATTATTTTAAATGAAGCGTTATGGTGGCAGTGGTAGGGGGCACATGTTCCGCTATTTCAAGACATGTAATTAACGCAAGACTGAGCTATAATCTCATCCTCAGTAATTGGCTTTCTTGTGTTGTTTTTGCAATTGCAAACAAGAGTTGAGGTTTTGCTGGGTTTTTAATGCTTTTCCCTGGAAACTGCTTTTACATAATTTTGATTTACTGCCAATATTTAATCCGCATGAAAACATGAATTTCTAGTGATAAATCATTAATTTGAATGCATGAAGAAGCTCCCTCTGCAAAATCACATACTGCCATTAATATACTTAAATGAAAGCCAATCTAAAAGGAAGTTTCTGATGACATTATTACCATATATTAAGTTAAAGAAATCAAGTGATTTGTAACCTCGAAAAAACAATTTAATTGCCTCCCTTGATTACCTTTTGGCCATTCTCAATCATTGGAGTTATGGATTGAGAAAATATTTATTAGTTTTTGAAAGTAACTTTACCAGTATAAATAATATCAACAATAATCAAATAAGTTAAATTGAATCATAGCAATACAGAAAATTAAATTAATTTGTTAGACACAACCACAATATAACCATGAAATGTCTTTTAAAACTTTTATACATGTATTTGTTGCTGCCAGCAATTAAACTGATATATAGAAGTAATTATTTTCAACAAACAAATATGGTTATTCCTTAAAATTTAGAATGGTTCAGTGATTGCCAATGAAAAACAAATTTCAAAGAAAAAACAAAAGAATTAGAAGGAAGGTCACAAGCTCTATATTAAGTACATGTGGTGACCTTTGTTCACAAATGCGCTCAACTCATCTGTTGTTCCGCTTTAATAGTATAATGTACATTTTCTGTCATTCACCTGATCATCATATAATGGCCACAAAGACATATTTCAAGTTAAATATCTGTAGTAGTCATAAAGTACATGTAAACATTAAGCTGAAAATGTACAAATTAAAACAAGAAAAGTGACAATGCCATGAAATTACATTTTCAACCAGTAACCAATTAATTTACTTGAATTTAATTACAATTAGTTAATTTAATTTAAATTAAGTTTGAAAGAATTTATGTATCAAGACCCTGTAACCTTGACCTTAAACCTTTTGATCTAAACATAAAATCAACATTTTTTTTCACCCAAGAAATCATCAAACCAATTTGTATGATCAAAGCGTACTGTACATATTGTGTATAAGCTAAACGCTTTAGGGACTGCCCGTCCAAGCAACCAATGGACAGTCTCAAAGCAGTATATCCCACCTTCTTCAAAGGGCAGCATAATGATTGTATGCAAATGTCCAAAAGGGGTGAAAACTGCATTTCATACAAAATATAAATCTTTAAACTACCAGACATTTTTATTTTTGGGACTTCCAATGGCCACATACTGACATACATTGCTAATTCACCATGCACAACTGTTCCCTTGCTGAAATTTAAAAAACGCTTCTGGTTCTCATTTCCACACCAGTATCGAAAACAAAACTTTGCACCATACAAAAACGCAAACACAGTGTGTGGCCACCAATACGATAATGCATTCAGGGGGAGCTGGAAAAACTAGGCACTGCAAAACACCGAAAACCCACCAATTTAGTCATCCAATGTTCCATCATCACGATGGTATCAGGCCCCAGAAATCTTTCCACCCTGATAAAGAAACTTTCCACATAAGCCTTCCTTCCAGATACAATTTATGGCATTTCCATGTTAGCAAACTTCTGAAGCAGAACCATTTTTGTTTATGATGGTAAGTTCTGTCAGCACAAATTATAAACAAAGAAATCCAAAATGCATTGTTGGTAATTGCTCAGGCTTTTCAAGCAGCACTGACACGTTTCGATGTCCGACTGTGCTCGAGAAAACAAACAGCGTCTCGAAACTTTATGCTACCACACTGTTACATAATCAGCCAATTAACCTCATGATGAATTTTGCAGAAAAGATTACTTTCAGCATGGAACTGCACTCAATTTTCTCTAAGAGACTAAACAGTTTATGTTTGCCTACCATTAAACTTGTTCATAGAACATTAATGTGCTTGTGTTCATCAAAAAGATTCAAGGGTTATCAGATTGTCTATAGTATGTTGTGAAAACTAAATAATATATACATTCAAATGAGACAGCAAGGTTTCAAAGGACAAATATATAGTTGTAATTTTTAATTAGCTTTTCCTGGAATTGTCATAATCCCATTATGACAGAACAACATGACATGATTTTCAGTAATTTTGCACTTATGCAATTGCATCTCAAACCTACTGCATGATGCTAATTGGCAAATATTGTTTGGAAATGATAGAAACAGACATTGATGAGTTCCCCATAAGGATTGGCTGCTAATAAGACCCAAGGTACTCAGGAAGTTTGATAATCCACAGGTACAAAAACAGGCATTGGATATTATCATTATTGTTTTATAGTCAAGTGATAGATACCTTAGTAACATATAAGTTTAGTTTTAATAAAGTACACCATATATTTTCTAATAAACACCCTTACCTTTTTATTATTATACACAATCTTCCATGATGCCTAATCAAACTAATAAAAGCTACTTTATACTCAGAGGTACCATTTGCTAAATGTTTCAAAGCTACAAACAGGGGCTGAGGGCATAACTCACAGGGGTGCTCCATGAAAGGTAATAAACCGAGTATGTGTACATTTTTTCGCAGGTTACCAACTGCTGCAATAAACAAATATATGTAAATTTTAAAACCAAGAAACTGCAATTTTGAGGAAAAGCCCCTATCAAAGTCACAATAAGCTGAAAACCAGAAGCAAGGATCACCAGGGAAAATTTGTGCCATTAGGGTGCTACAAAATAATACACCTGCCTCTTTTTCCAGCAAACCACAGGCAGCAATAAATATCCCTTGTTTTAAGAGCTTCTCTTAAGAATAAGCAGCCTCCTGGCATGATCAGGTATCATGGAGGATTCCTAGACAGCTAGGGCTTACTTCTACTGAAGGGTTAAGCTCTTACTGCAGCTCGCTTCTTTTTGCTGTTTGACACCTGTCAATCAAGGTGCAGAAAAACCCAGGAAAGTTGCATTAAATGGCATATAGGTTTTAACACATCCATATGATACTGCACCTATTCCACAGCATGATTGCTGGCTCATTTCTATCGCATGATAGTTGTTGATGAATAACACTGGGTGTTTGGCATTTGTTTCAGCAGTAAAAAGGGTGTTGAAGGTTAATATATATATTATATTTTAAACTGTCCTATTCATTTTGGAGCATTTTGTTAACAGGTCTATGCTGGCCAGTTTGGATTTAACAGTGCACACTGAGGATAAATTTTACTGATGATACTTTTAAGGCCAAACAAAACTAGAGCTTTGTCACAGACATGACGTATACCCCCACATGCTGCATTGACACATAATATGTTGCATGCTGTCTTCACAAAACAAGACAAACTAATTTATGTTAAAGAATAATTATGCCATTATCATTTATGGCCATTTTTACCTTTGAACTCTTGAATTCTTTCGCATGAAACGCCGTCCAATTACTGTTAACAAAATTAATGTTCAGAGTCATTTTAAAATCTCACAATGAATGACATAGCTATGGCCCGGACAAGATCATTTATGGCCATTTTTGACCTTTGAACTCAAAGTGTGACCTTGACGTTGCAGATATAGACGTAATTCTTTCGCATGACACACCGTCCAATGATGGTGAACAAACCTGCCAAATAATTTTAAAATCTCACAATGAACGACATAGTTAAGATCTGGACAAGCCCATTTATGGACATTTTTTTACCTTTGAACTCAAAGTGTGACCTTGACCTTGGAGATATCGACGTAATTCTTTCGCGCGACACACCGTCCAATGATGGTGAACAAATGGTCTAAATGATTTGAAACAAGGGCTGTTTGTAAAACATGCATGCCCCCATATGGGCTGTCAGTTGTAGTGGCAGCCATTGTGTGAATACATTTTTTGTCACTGTGAACTTGACCTTTGACCTAGTGACCTGAAAATCAATAGGGGTCATCTGCGAGTCATGATCAATGTACCTATGAAGTTTCATGATCCTAGGCCTTATAATTCTTGAGTTATCATCAGGAAACCATTTTACTG